>LPNX010169412.1:326796-426322 GCA_001517045.1 Pseudotsuga menziesii
TAGTCTGATTCAATGAGCAATATACCTTTTTCAGCCAATAGCATTTTAATTTTCAAAATAAATGAATTCAAGTACTTACCCCTTGGTCCTTTGAAAAACTGTCTTTCAACTTTGCTAAAAGAGGTACTTGTGTCGATGGCAAACTCCGTCACAAATTCTTCAAGGGTTCGCATCGTCTAGAAATCAACAGCTCAAGAGATCGCTTTGTTTACTCTTTTCAATATGTTGATTCTTGCGGGGGTCCAATCAGGAAAATGACCTTCTTGGAAGTTTGTCTTCCTCTCTGTCAACCTGGATAACCACTGGTGCAATTCTATGTGGATACTACCAAAGAAAATTTCGTAAACATCAGAAAAAACATACCTTTGTAAAAAGTCGTCTGAACTACGACGAGGATCTTTATTTTCTTGTTCAACAAATTTCAGATAAGTCTCTTCGATCCAGTCACTGATTTATTTTACTGAGGGACTCCAAAACATAGCCCTCCAGGTACGACGTAGATCCCTCTCAAGCAGATACTAAGTTCAACCGGCAACGGAACCAATTTGTTGGGCTTAGGGCAGACCTAGGTTCTATACTTTTGTCTTCGCACCAACAAAAGACCCACAGTGTTGGCCCTTTCGGCAACAAACGGCGAACAAGTTGCAGTCTCACCTGAAACAGCTATGGGGTGCCGCAAAATTAGGTTTATGCAAGCAGAAGAGGGATATTACTGTACCTTTAGCCTTTAACAAATAATAATCATACAATGCAGGGCTTCGACATTCACTTATATAGCTTCGTAGTCAGATAAACAAATAGTTTCTTGCTTAACCCTTAACTGGGAATTCACAGCGAAGTTAATATTTAGCAGTGATCTTACTTTATCAATTATCTACTTATCAATGCATTAAAGAACATAACAGAAACAACACAAAAGAACCACAACACAAGATATAACATGGTTCACCCCCAGTGTAGGGGCTACGTCCACAGAACTGTGTTTTATTCAACTCTTTACAAAAACCACAGTTCTGATCTGCGCACTCAACTGCAGATCCCTTCAATTCCTCAAAGCTGCGCACACAGCTATAGTTCTTCCTTATCACCAAAACCCCTCTGCGCACACAGCTGCAGAGTTCGTCCACGCACACAGCTGGGACTTAACCTTTCTTACAAAACTAGGCCTTAGCTTCGCATCAAATCCTTTTACATCAAAAGCCCTACCTGAATCTTTTACACAAGTGCCTATTTATACAAGTGCACTTATTACAAAACCATGGGCTTAAACCATGGGCTAATTACAAAAAGAGGGCTTTGACTCAACCCTGACACCCCTAAGACTATTTTGAGTCGCAACTTCGCTTACAAGCTTCCACAAAAACTGCGGAGTTACCAAAATTAAGGACCGTTAAGGTGCGTGCCCCTACAGTCAAGAACAAGGTGACAGCCTTGACTCGAGACTTGCCCCTAAGGACACATCAAGTGGCTTGAAGATTTCTACCACGTGACCCAGGTGTGTGAAAGGTGGCAACATAGTGCAGATGAGACATTTCCAAAATGTCCAATGGAGTTTCCCTTGAAACCCATTTCAAGATAAGGGAAAACCTTCCCATGAAGTTTGGCTCCTGCAGGCCATCACACATGATCTTCCTGCAGTGTGTACCCCTAGCACATTCAACAAATAGCCAAACAGTCAATCATTATCTAAGAATACAATCCAAATTGACTATCCATAACCAAGCAAATGACATTAGTAATTAAATTCAATAGGAATTGCAACTTTGTTTACTACATAAATTGATTTGCTTGGCAATGAGGCGATCATCAATTTTGGGTCTCTTATGAGCAGCACCATCATATCCATTATGATTTTATTCTTGCTATCATATCATGGACACCCACTTACAATGCGTCTTCTTGACACAATTCTATGCAAGCCAATAGTGATTAGTAGTTGAACAATTTCTCAAATCTGAAATTTACAAATTCAAATTTACAACTCAGTGTGCGTACAAACTATTATCACAGCCATGAGACTCTTCTCATGAGGTTTGGCTCTTTCACATGGTAGATTCCGGTCCTTTTCATGGTCTTACCCACTTTTCCATGGCCCAAACAATCTACCTAAAACTTCACAAGCATATCATTCGTACCACCTTGCTCTTTCATAGAGAATTTCTGGCAGCCAATTGATCATGACTACCTTCTTCATGCACTTACTATCCTGCATTCATAACAGCCTTTGAAATGGTTCCTTTACCACTCCATGGAATTTTTCATAGTTAAACTCTTACCTTCATGGGTCCTACTTACACCCTTTTCATTACCATTTTGGTTGGTCCTTTGCAGGAGATTGTAGAATTTGCTCACCAACTTTTGATTATGGACTTGTTGCCTTATCCCTTTCTCCAGAGGGTTGCTAGTCACATTTGTCTACATCAGCAACATATTCAGCCAAGTCCATGTTATCGTTGGTTTTTCCATTCCCTTTTCAAGTCCCACATCCTTGTATGGAACTCCTATTCCACACAACAACTGGTTTGACTTCATGGCCTTGCTACCTCTAGGCATGCAATTTCCCAGATTTGTCCATTTGACAGCAACACCTTTCTCTTTCAGGCCATCATTAGCACTTTACTGCACCATACTCAGATTTTGGTGACTTTCCCTTGTTCCCTGCTGGATAAGATTTCCAACGCCTATCCACATACTTCATTCTGACCTCGGGTGTGAAAACCACACCACTTCTAAAATGATGACATTCTTCAAATTTAGGCAAAACATTCAACCGTGTTTTGGTCTGAATTGTTAATTTCAGCCACCTGGAATTTTCTTTCCTTTCAGCCCTAAACTGCTGAAAAATTCCATGAAAATTCATTGAAACACTTAGCTAGAATCCACTGAAAATTTCACTGGAAAACCCAATTTTCTTTCTCCCTATCGGGTCACTTCCCAACTAAGTTTTCGACGTTTCGGATCCTCAGTGGACTAGTCTTCCGATCTGCATCGGCGATGTCCAGGATTGTCTATCGGCTCCTTTCTTTACTGACCTTCTGGCGTTTCAGTGACAAACCAACTAATCTTCCACGCTGCTCATCGATAGTCTGCTTATCTATCCTTCTCCAGCGTGTCGAAACTGTAGTGGTCTAAACTTCCAAATTTCATCGATGGATTGTTCCATTATTCCTCTCCGGAATTTTGGCGGCCAAACGACTAAACTCCCGATCTGTATCGACTATCAAATCAACTGTTCATCAGGTGTGCAGTTGCTTGAGCAGCCGCAATGACGGAAATAAATCTCACTATGATTTCCGCGGTCGAACCGACTAAGCTTTTGATCGACGACCTATTGTTTAATTCTATCCACCATATTGGGTCCTTAGTAGACTATCGCTTCGAATTTCCTCGGCGATTGCCTAGGCTAACCGCTGCATCGGTGACCCGGTGCCCTACACATCGGTCGGTTAGTCATCAAGATTTCCGCAATGACATCCAACAATATCCTTAATTCTTCCGCAGCCGTAAGTCTATCGGCAATTGGAACCCCTAGAAGCTACGGCATCGACGCTCGGAGTCCCTCCTCGTCGGGTGGTTAGTCTTTTTGATCTCCGCAACGACGGATGTTCAACAAAATTTACCTATTGTAGATCATCGATGACCACATCATCTGATCATCGACAATGTGATCAACTAACCATCACCGATGGCCGATAATTCCATGCCTTAGGAAAGTTTTCTAAATTTTTCTTTTCCTTTTCGAACCTTCATCGGCTCAACGATCAATTATTTTTCGCCGATCCGTTTGTTATCTGTCGGTGAAAACTTTCTCTATCTTCCGTTGAATTTGGTGGCTCCATCTCCCCTATCCTTCACCGATCAAGTAACTGCTTTTCGGCGCCATAATCCACTAACACCTCGGCATCGGCGAGTGGAATACTAAAGCATCAGCAGGTTAGTTCGATTAGCCGCCGCAACAACGACTCATCATCTTCAATCATTTTTCGATCGGCTTGTCCAATCCACTAATGATTTTCAATCGACGAACTGAAGCATGATTTTGACCGACATCGGTAGTCGGAGCTTCTCCCTGTCGGAAGACTAGTGCTCTAGGATTCCGCAATGGTGGATGGATGAAACACTATCTTCTTTCGATGGCCGATGATTTCGGGCCTTAGAATTTTTTTTGAAATTTTGCGCCATCAGTGGTCGGAGGCTCTATGCATTGGAATCATAGTGGTCTAGCCATGCGCAACAGCGGGTGCCCGATCAACTAATTTTCACTGATTATTTCAACACTTAAACAAAATTTTGAAACTTTATTCTTCTGTCGGTGGTCAGAACCACTAGCACTGCTACATCGACGTTTTAGTCCCCACGATAGCCGCAACGACGACAACCCATTCAACTAATTCTTGTTGATGTTCATCGGTAGTTTCCCCATCTAACCATCGGTAATGAGAAAAACTATCTTCCACCAATTGCCAATGGTCGGACTTAGAATTTTTTTCAAAGTTTTTCTGGTTATCGTCCATCGGGTGGCCTTCCCACTAAGTGCCCACTGCATCGGAAGATATTGTCACCGAGTCTTTCGATGGGCCAATATTTTTGGCACTTAGAAAATTTTATGATTGCTGCTGGGAAGAAGGCAACCTGCCTCTGCTATCTAACCTTTCATGGCCCATGCTGCAACCTTTGGCTCTGATACCACACTGTAACATCCCCGACCCTCTAACCGACGAAGAGGACGCTACCAACACCAAGCATACATGCAAATAGCCCCATGAAGTTGAACATGCATATAATGCTGAAATAAAAAGCTTAAACATAAAACATACTAAGATGCATAATCCTTCATATACATAGCGGAAGCAACATACATTCATTCAAGCATACCACATGTTCATTATATTCATTAATCAATAAATATAACTGTAGAGACAAAATAGTCAAGAATACTTATCTTAAACAGAATTCATCTCGCAACCAGCTACGTCGCTGCAACGTTCCACCCAACCATAGGCCAACGTGCTCATCAATATCTCAACAACACTGCCACCCCCGAGCTGGGCATGATTCCTCAAGGAATAAGGGTCAAAGCAGACTTACACATAGCCAAGGTACACAAATCAGCCAAGCCCACACAGTAGGGTTTATCAGGCCGTCAAGGAGCTAGGAAAGTCTAAATGCTAAGATGGTGACCTCAAACACCAGTTTTCTCAAGCATACCCAGCCTCTAATCCTACTCTCAATAGTCCGAAGACCAACCACTGCATACCGTAGTAAAACAAACAGTTCACAGCTTTGTGAAGAAGATGAAGACGACAGGGTGACAATCCCAAACAAAAGGATGAACATGGCTCAAGTCCTCAAGACAACTCAGAGTTGTTCTTGGCCCTAGTGTGGCCAAAACAACTCAGCAGCAACCCCAAAAAGGTTCTTGTATACACAGCAACCCAACCCAGGGTAAATCAACAGTCCCAACTTCATAATGAAATGATGGCAACAATCTACAGTCTGTAATGGACAAGAAACCAAGCTCCCAGCATGGACAGGGGAAACATAGACACACAAAAAACCCCAAAAGGATGTTTGCACATGCACCAACCCAACCAGGGATAGATCAACAGCTCAATCCCATAAAGAAACAATGGGAAAAACACGCAGTCTGCAGATGGGGAAGGAACTGATTCTCTTTCTGTGCGTGACGAAAAAATACATAGCCAAAGCAAAACTGTGAGTGAAAAACACAAAAGGAACCCACAACACACAAATCTCACTGCAGTCACTGGGAAAACTTACACAAACAGGGAATGGAAAATACCGGACTTCCAAACTCTGCGTGAGAGACAAAATGCAACCCACAGAACTATGGATGCAATTATAGACACAATTTCAATGATGGGAAGAACAGAACATTAAGAAGTTTGCCAATGGTGGAAAAAGACACCCTCTCTGCGTGATCAGAGGAGAGAAAACAATTCAACAACCCTCGAATTCATGAGGCAGAGGAGAACCAACATCCCCACAAGCCAACAATCTATGTGGAAAAAGGGAAGGCAAACCCAAACAAAGGGACGTGGAACCTTTTATCTTAGCCCACATGAGAGGAGATGAATAGACTCACGATCAACCTAGTGGGCAGACCATTAGCTACCCAGAAGGCATGTCGTGGAGAGTGGGTGCAGGCGTGAGTGTGGTTTTCCTATCAGCCAATCACTGTCCCTCCTAACAACAGAAAATTAAGGTGGTGGTTTAAGGAGACACAAAGAGAGTGGAAACATGTGGGTTTTCCCCATGGGTCTAGGTTTAGAAATCCCCCCCCTTACCCTCGGGAATCATGCCCTTTTCATTTAAGGTTGCACTGTCGTAGCTGGCTGTCGGTTTAATTAAATTGATGTGCGTATTTACATGATGCCAAAGCTATAATGTGTCAGATAGCACGATATACCATCGGCAACGATCCCTATTGCTGAAACATAACATAGCTGAATCGATGGTGGGGCTTTTTCCTTTAGCTCCTCACCATGATTAATTACAAAATATACATCATGTATCCTTTAATGCAAACAGGGTCAAAACCGGGGTATTACAGGCTGTTTTGTTGCGGGATGTGTGGTTCTGTTTTGGGATGAATGTAAAGCTTGTCAGAACTGAGTAGGTGGTTTCTGGATATGTTATTCAGAATGTAATTAAGTGACTATGCAGTAGTACACTCCTTTTAGTTACAAAAAAAAGTGGAGAAATTTTGAAATATTCTACAAGTGCTTCAATTTCTCACCTTTTAGCAAAAAGGACGGATACAATTCATATATAGTTTGATATTAATGTCTTAAAAGAAAATGAATTTACCACCAATTTCAACAAACAACTAAAAAGTAGTCAATGGGATTGCTAACTACATTATGCAAAATTATTTAATAGTGGTCGGGGTAGCTTCAGGAGACCTATAGGTGATACTCCTAATGTCTAAAAGGAAACCTATAGGTGATACTCCCAATGCCTAAAAGGAAACATATAGGTGATACTCCCAAAGAATGTTGAAATTGTATTGATAATAAGGATCTATACCTCAAATTTCAAATCCGATGCCAATAACGTCAGATGATCTTGGCGTCCTCTATGCTTTACACAAATATTTCACACAAATTAGTTGTTACACCATCAATTGGGTATACTTATGGTTGTAATAAATATGTTGTAATTAAATTTGTTGTAATCAAATACTTTCAATATTGTTCATTACATTACCTGCCAGTGATCAATAGCTATCCAGTCATTCTCTACCAAATCTTGTACATAAAATACTTGTTTCACTTGTGATGCTAGAATAAATGGATCATCTTGCACTCTATCCTTACTCAAGTATCTCTTCAGATTCACCACGGTGAAACCAATTTCATCAAATTTCATTCCATTCTTCTTGTGTACATCTATCCAATCACATTTGAACAATGGATACTGCACCAAATAGTAGTCCAATAACATTATTTCTTGAATCACTCCATAATATGTTGTCATTTGATGTATAGGGTTTTTATCCTTTGCACTTGATCTCATTAATGTTTGTGCATCTATGCACACACCACTATTTTGGGTGGCCCTGACATTTTCTATGCTTTCAACATGAAATATACACCCATTGATTAAGTAGCCATCATACTTAGTTTCATATTTCCTTGGGCCACGTGCCAACCATTTAAGGGTATCAAAAATATTTTCTTTTCCTTCCACCGAATTTTTTTTGAATGTCGTTAGAAAACCATGCAATTTCAAAATATATTAAAAAAATATCACCTTCATATGTAATAATAGTATTCATCAATGAAGTTCAATTAAATCTAATATGAAAAACATATCATTACGTGTTTTCTTAACCAATCACTAAATTGTTGGTTGTGGAACTTTTGTAGTAAGACTTCATCTTTTTGGGCTTGGATGTTACTATTGGAAATTTCTATCAAGTGCATCCAATTTTCAAGTAATGTCAATAAACAATTTATGAAAATATTGTGATATATTATAATAAAAAGTGATTTCATAAGGATGTGCTTATTACTTACTCTATACAAGGTTGAATTTCATATATGTTGTACAAGACCCATATGTGGGCTTGTAACAAACTAGTTTTACCTAATTCAATAGAAGTTCCACTAGATAAGGCCTTTCCATATTGTCCAACCTATCCTTCTTCATCGTCCCAAGCTTCATTTCTACTAGGCATGCTTTCAATATATTCCATACCTTCAACATATCCAACACAAAATTTTATGGATTCCTCCATAGTGTAGTTTTCAGCTATTCAGCCTTCGGGCCTATTCTTATTTTTCACATAACTTTTGAAAACTTTCATTTTCCTAGAAAAAAACACACAATTTGTAGTGAAATTAAAAGTATGAATAAATAGTTGCTAGTAATGTATTATTATTATATGCACATAAAATGTGGGAATTTATATGGATTTGCATTTAATAATTTTTCACTGACCTTTCAAAAGGGTACATCCATGGATATGCAACTGGTCCACAATAACGTAGCTCTCACACCAAGTGTACAGTCAAATGTATCATTATATCGAAGAATGAAGGGGGGAAATATTTTTTGAGTAAGCACAAAGTTTCCACAACATCATCTTGTAAGTTATCAAAATCTGTTGGATCCACCATTTTTGCACAAATTCTCGTATAAATGAAGCAAACCCTACAAATAGTGTTTCGAACTGCTTTTGGTAGCACATGGCACAATGCTACTTGAAGGATTTATTGCATGAGAACATGTAAATCATGTGCTTTCATACTATGAAGCTTGATATATTTCATAGATACATGATTTCTAGGGTTTGAACTATATCCATCTGGAACTTTTAACGTGAACAAAACACCACAAAGAATCTCTTTCTCCTTTTTTGAAAGAGTGTGTGGTGCGGGTGGAAGAAATATTTTTTTGCCTTTTTGTTGTGGCCACAGTGACCTACTTATACCCAACTATTGTAAGTCATCACGAGAATTTTTTCCATCCTTTGATTTATCTTTTATATCCAGAAGGGTTCCAAAAATACTTTCACATACATTTTTTTCTATGTGCATTAAATCTAAAATGTGATGCACTAGGAATTTCTGCATCCAACCGTATAAAAAATCAATGAAAAACTAAACAATATATTCATATTAAACACAATGAAATCCTTCAAACATCGCACATTTTAGGCCTTAAGTTAATGTGTGCACATACCTCCCAATATGGTAAATTGAATAGAATTGACCTTTTCTTCCACACGACAGTCTTCGAATTTTCACCTTTTTAAAAATTTCTCTTTCTTTTTGTAATTTTAGTCTTTCCCCATTTATCTTCCCTTCCTTCTGTTTCTGTAAAAATATCTGACACCTGTACAATTGTAGGTGCAATGAGATGCTCAGACTTCCCATTAAATGGTCCTTTTTGTGAACGATACTTATGATTTATTGGAGGATATCTCCTATGTCCCATGTACACACACTTCATACTACATTTGAGATACACTGAATCTGTGTTCCTTCCACAGATAGGGCATGCACAAAACCCTTTAGTCGTGCAACTGACCATATTTCCATAAGCAGGAAAGTCATGGATTACCCACATCAATATAGCCTTCATATTAAAGAATGACCTTGAATGAGCCTCATATGTCCTTGTCCCTTCATCGCATGTTAGTTTTATTTCATTTACCAATGGTTCCAAATAAACATCTATGTCATTTTCTAGTTGCTTTGGACTAGATTTTAACAATGACAACAAACAAAATCTCCTTTTCATGCATAACCATGGCGGAAGGTTATATGCGACTAGTACTACTGGCCATACATTGTGACTACTGTTGTCACGTATCCCAATTTCAATAACATTTTATGTTTAAGAAAACATTACATTATACTTTTATTGTAAAGTTTATGACCATTAACCACGTGGGGTCAAGGATGATTGTAATTAATTATGTTGAATATTTTATTAGTTAATAAATAAAAGATGAGACAAATAGCCTAAGGAGGCTGTTGAATGAGTGTCCATTGACCCACTAGGAGGAATATATTGGGGTGAGAGTAAACTGACACATGGTAGCATCCTCAACCACTTCTAGCTGTTGCAGGGGGCAACTTCCCTAATTTTGTGGTCATGTTCCCCAAGAAAGTGGAATAGAGCAGGTGGCTCATTAATTGAAAAACTGAGCAAAAAGACCTGGGCATGCATATATCTATCCATCGAATTTAGCAGGAGGCTGTTCAATCATTACCTTGTGAAATTTCTGAAGTCAAGAAAGGTTCATAAGAGATTTGATGAGGGGAAAGGCAGAAGTGGATTGAGTGATTAAGACTGTTTTCAGAACTAGTGCAGCTTGTTAGCCGAGTTCTTTACTGCTGAGGATAGAAGTACTACTATTAAGTACTTCTGTGGAGTTGCAGGGGTATTTAATCCTATTTCCTCACACAGTGCTTTCATCATGGTGGATCAGTGGACAGGCTTGGGGGTCTTAAGACAAGCAGTTGATCTATCTTTAGGAAAAGGTTGGGTGGAACGGGCTCCTTGGGTTGTTTGTCTCTTCTACGAATTACCAGGTTCCATTGTGTTGAGTCTTATTTATTTTCTGTCAAAGTAATTTACTCGAATGAAAGTAGCCATGTTTATTTTTTACTATTATTCCTTAGATACTTTGCATCTACAAATAGACTATTTAACTCTACATTTTATTCAGGAAGTTTACTTGTATATGTTTAATATAATAAATGAACCTAGAATTAGAATTGATGGAATGATGAGTAAAATATCCTTTCTGTATTTTTCCACTCATCTTACGATGAAGTACTCTAGTACAGAAGGATTGTTTAGTTGTAGATAAGCATGATTACTTGAATACAAATAAATCTGAACTATTATCTAGCTGTAGAGTTTCCATTGAAATTAAGCAAAAATCTTCCTCTGGTAAGATTACCAACAATACTTCAAGTGGCTGTTTGAACTTTGAAATCTTTTACTGTGATCTACCAACTAATTACCATAATATTTCCATTTGTAGGTTTTAACTTTTTAAACAAAAACCCCTAATATTTTTACCTAGAGTCTATTATGGTAAGTTTCTGCCACTCAATCATAGAACTGGGTATAGTATAATATAACAATAATGACTGTAATATAAACAATTTAGTTATACCTAGTAAAGGAAACTTTTTCTTTATCTAATACTTTAAAAACATAAAATACAAACAATTTTACTCTAGTTATATTATAGTAAATAATACACAGTCAAACCTCCTTTTGTTCTTTTAAAAATATCAAACATGGTAAGTTCACGATGAACATTCAACAGACTGAAAATGATTAAGATTATAACATCTTTGGTATCACAGTACCTTAAGTACTTAGGAAACCAAAACTGGAAATATGCAGTATAACATTAATATTGTTATTTATTTTTGAAAACTATTCATACTAAACCCTACTCATTCTTATAAACATTTATAAACATCCATAGTAATATAACCATTCTTAACCATCTATAGAACCTATTATGAAATAAGATAAATTTCCAGTTCTTCAAAATAAAAAGAAGACTTTTACTGTTTTAACTATTGTTTTTTTTCAAACAAATCGAAAATCTGTAGATACCTTAATATTGAAAACTTTAGAAGATAATCCACTAATCTAAACCCCAAAACTGTTATCAAAACCAAACTCTAGAATTATTCTTTACAGTACAGGATACTCAAATCGAATTCTTTTGAACAATACAATTGCCACACGGTCAACCCTTAAAACCTGAATGCTTAGCATATGAGTTTCCTCGAAGGTAGATCAGTGGCCAAACAAGAGGCTGAGTACGCTTCTCTTAACATTTTATAGTATTAAAACATTTCACAAAACAAAACCCCAGACAATGACATTTTACCCTACATAAAAATTTACAAGAGCTGTAGCTCATTGGTAAAAACCCCTAGGGTTATAACTAAAAATAGCCATACGACCTCCATATTTAAAACAAAACAAAACAACATTTATGCCATAAGTATTTCAAACCCCCATGGTAATAATACATAAGCACCATCGTTACATCGCAGACACAATCACGACAAAGGATAACCCCAGGTTGAAATCGAGGCTTACCTGAGATTTCATGCCACACCCTTCAAGCTCAAGCAAACACCTTCAACCTTCGATGATTTTTACACCTACCATCCAACAAGCAACCTGTTAAGAATTGTTTATTTACATAGCAGAGTTTTAAAAAAAAATAAAAAAATATAGAGGAGGAACACTTGAAGTTTTCGTAACCGCTTACCATTTGTTAGCATGGAATTTGCTGAAATGATTATGGCAACCAGAGCTTCGATCCTGCTAATGCTTCAGGCAAATGAAAGTAACCACTGTTTAAATGTTTGAGCTTGCAGAAACTGTTATGGCAAAGAATATAGTTCAAGCCTGCTAATGCAACATGAAAACTAAAGAGTGACAATTGGCCAACACCAAGTTCGAAGGAAACATCAATGGCGAAAACATAAAGTGACAAACTTGCTAATGTCACGACCAAGTCAATAATGAAAATTTTTACACAGACCCTAGAAGGCCGAGGGCCTGTCGGCCTATTCCTCCCTTCCAAACAAATGTTGAATCCAAATGCATTTTAGGGTCGATCTTGGATGTATTATGCCTAGGGTTCTTTACCAAAACCCTTCAGTTAGTGAGCATACTCCACGTGGAATCCACTATCGTTGAAATATTTCACCTTTTGTTATAGTTTAGAACTTGCACGATAAACCCTGTAAAGTATGGGTTAAGAAATAAACAATTTACTATTTGCATGTTTAAAATTTGAACTAAGTTTATAGTATTATGTATGCATGTTGACGTTTTAGTTAGATTGTAATGCCATTTATGCATAGACTTCATGCTTAGAGTATTTTTGGTGATATTTTATAGTTACTCTATAAATTCCAAGTTAATAATGATAATTCTAATACTTAGGTAAGTTTTAAAAGTAACCTGGTTAAAGTTACAATGTTAAAATATAGAGAATGTAGTCAAGCTTCTAGTACTACAACAATTAAAACAGGTTTTGGGTAGTTATAAACGATCAGCCATATATTTTATTGGAACAAATAATCATGCTACCAACTCCAGTTGCTACTTAGGAAGAATAGTCCCTGCTATGGGCCTGGGAACTCTTACCTTTTCGATAATCTATACTTTCAATGGTGTCACCTTGATAGATGAAGTTTAAGTCTAATGAATAGAGAGCTTTCTTAACTCACTCATTTAGTCTTCCTAACCTTATATTTTACATCGTAACCTGGAAGTAAGTTATTACCTGTGAATCCTGTACAAGTATCGAATCTATGTTAGCTTTGAAAAAGCTAAGTAAGCCTCGGGCTAACCTCAAGTCCCCTTTAGTAAGAAAAGAAAACAACTATATCATACACATTCTTACAAACAAATCAATGACCCGAATTTAATAATTTGCAACTCTTTATTCGAAACTAAAAATCAATCTAGATTAAATTAAGGTTAGCGACATGTGACTTACAAGTTAGTAAGTAAAATTCCTGTAGCCTTTTAATTACAGATAATAAAAAAGAATTAACTCCTAAGTTTTCTCTTAATGTCTTGTATTGTAAACTACCTGTTGAATAAACTAAAGTTAGTTAGTAAACTAGCATTCTGGCTATGATCTGGCATTAAATGTCACACATATTTTTTTTTAATTTTTTATGAAATTTTGGAGATGTTACAACTACTGATGTTTCCAAAAGGATTAAATCCATCCACTGCCATTGCAAGTCGTACATTGCAAGGATCATCGGAAAAATTAGGCCATTTAGGATCTATAGTTTTCCATGCCGGGATATCAACTGGGTGGCACATTATTCCATCCTTACTTGCATTCTCATGATGCCACCTCATTTTCTATGAAATATATGTAGAGTTG
This sequence comes from Pseudotsuga menziesii, assembly GCA_001517045.1. Lineage (NCBI taxonomy): Eukaryota > Viridiplantae > Streptophyta > Pinopsida > Pinales > Pinaceae > Pseudotsuga > Pseudotsuga menziesii. Next base: position 340,727 of record LPNX010169412.1, read on the forward strand.
TAACAAAAACCTAAAGAATCATATATACATTGCAATACTTAGTAGATTAAAGAAGATGATTTTTTAGTAGGTTGGTAGTACATGAAGGTGTATGATATAATGGAATTATAAGAGTTCAAAATCATACCTGTACATTCTCTTCAACCTCGACACTATAGGGAAATACCTTAGCACTTTGGTCAGGACACCTATACGCACCTTTTCACAATGAGCATCAACCTTCCATCTTGATTCGCCACATGTTGGGAATTCATTTATTTTTTCATATTTCCCCAACATAAAATGCAATCATTGTGGCATGCATGTATCATTTCATAGTCCAACCCCAGTGATTTAATCAAAATTTTTGCAGCATATGTAGATTCTAGAAGTGCATTTCCTGTTGGAAGCATTTCTCTTTGCAACTTCAAGAACTGGGTGAAAGTTGAATCCGACCATCCATTTCTCACTTTAAGGTTGTACAATTTCATAGTGGCTGATAGCTTAGTGAAACTAATGCAACTTGGGTACAATGGCGCCTTGGCATCTTCAATTAACTTTAGATATTGATTGATATCAATTTTTTCTTCCATTGATTCTACTTGGCCATTTTCATAATTCACATCTGGATTTTCATTATAATATTGATAATCATCATTCACCATTTCAACCATATTTTCATCAACCATGGTTGCCTCGTTATGATCTTCATTCTCAAGAACTTCAGTATCATTTGCAAGCAATGTTGCAAATTCATCATTATGATTATCATATTGATGTTTGACTATGTGTTCATCACCATGTGTAATTTCTCGAGGAAAATCATGCATCTCTATTGTGTGGCATTTCTTGCTCTTGTCAAATATATAGTCATGAGTAGGAACTCTCTCTCAATATAAAAACCAAGTTTTATATGAACTTATTATACCATGAATCATCAAGTGGTCTTGTACTTCCTCAAACGTCAATACTGCAACATTGCAACATTTTTTTCAAGGGTATATTGTGGTGTTATTATCCTCTGAGTGCCTTTTTGCAAACTCTATGAATTCTTCAACCTCGACTTGATATTCCTTTGACATCCTACATAGAACCAATGTGCACATCACGTAAGAAAAAACCACTACAAATTATAATGAAGACATATGTTATAAAATATCATTTCGAAGAATGAAATATAAAAAGTATACCTTGTTTTCAAATCTGTCCAATCCCTTTTTTTGGCCATTTGAAAATAAAACCAACCCAATTTCTCGAGTTGGCTCATCGAGAGTTGGCCTCTCAACTTCCTTCCAATATATGATTATGAATATTCATGTAGTACACCCATAAGCTTTCCAAAATAGCCTTTACCAGCACATGAAAACCATATATTACACCATACAAGATTCCACCTTATAATAACCAAATCCAAACATCAATTACATAATATTTTGGTTTTATATTAAATCCAATATATTTAAGATTTTAACCCCGTTAATGTAACTCTGAAGATTAATTTTTTTTTGTGAAATATGGTGGGCCCCTCCCCATTGGATATTGCGCTCTAAGATTGGAGGTACAAAGGTCACATTTACAGAGTGCAATGGTTTATAAGGCTAAACAGCTTGACATTAACAGTCCTAAAATACTCCCACCACCCTGCAAATCCAACGTCCATGAAGCATGAGTCAGCTGGATACAACTGCAACCTCTAGAAGTGTCGACCATCACCACTAGGTACTCGTTCATCATTTATCAACCCTTTTGTGTTCTGTAATTCATCCAATAGATAGTTTCACCTTGGCCTTGTTGATAGTTTCATCCAGGAGATCATTTGTGATTGACTTTATGATGCTTATGATCCTCGTTTGCGGTTGTCCAGTGCCACTGATACCCGTAACGATTTGTTGTCACCTGGCGGAGACCAGTCAAAACTACAGGTAAATTTAAAGTCATCCTTAATAGGGTTCACATTATAACAATTTCCCCATTTCCCATATATTGTCCAAATGGTAGCCTCCAATTATTCTACAACTGGGAAGGCCATATTAGACGATACCCACTCCCACGTCGTTTGCAGAATTACACCAGAAGCTATCAGGGCTTCCCTGGGTCTCTTTGAATCCCAATGTCAGGCCCTAATCCCCTTCACTGAATTAGAGGTTATGTAGGTGTTCAAGAAATTCGACCTAGAATCCAAGAATAAATTGTTCCAGACCATTTTGAAGACCCCAGTTCCCTCAGAGACCCTTATCACCCCACTCTCCTCCGAATTGTTCATAAATCCTGTCGTATCAACCATCTCTCTCTTGAGTCAAATCCTAGGTATTGATAGCGATATCATGGTATCTAAAGTAATGCTAGGCATTCTCCTTCACCTGAGTCAATTAGAAGTAGGAATTAAGGTGGATGAGTTCTTGGCCGGAGAAATCAATTCTCAGCTTGAGAAGTTTGATTTGGATAAGCACTTTAGATTCCTGGTGTATCTATTTTCCATCATAGTCAGTTCCAACTGACAGACCCTTGAGGACATGGATCCAGAGGTGTTCAAAGACCAGCCTCGGTCTGTCCAGAAGATCCAGGACTGGTCTTACACCATGTTCATTAACAAATTTGTCCTCAGCATCTCCAAACTATTCAACCCTAAAGAGAAGAGGATATCGTAAGACATGAAGGATTCCTTGCAGCAAGAGGGTATTGGATATTGGTTCCTGATGCAAAAGTATTCAGTTACCAAGGTATATGGTTTTTCGGCTGCCCCTTTCATGCTACCCATTTACCTAACTCCCTTAGTATTTGAACTAGAATTGATTCGGCATAGGATTTCCACTGATGAGGAGCATTTTATTGCTCATAGGAAGGACTCTTGAATCAAATACCCTATTAATTTCGGGCCCTTCATTGTGAAGAATCCAATAGCGTTACCAATGATGGAGAAATTTTTGAAGGCCATGAAGTTTCAGGTGACTCATGAACAGAATTACGATCCTAAGGGGGCCATTTCTTAGAGGAGGGTCCAGGTGCAGAGGTCAGTCTTTATTCACTCCATGATCGCCGACTTGTCCCAGGAGGCAAATTCTCTTGCCTATGATTTTGATTGGACTCCTGTAGAGAAAATTCAGGATCCTAAAGAAGTGCAAGGTGCGGTCCCAAATAATCCTTTTCCCCTAAATGGTTATGGTAGTAGTAGAAGGTCTCGGTATAAGGTGGAGGATATCGAATGTGATGAAAAAAAACCTATCAAGAAGCCTAGGATAGATGTAGAGGAGGACATAATCAACCTGGAGTAGGAGTTTAATTTTGAATCTGGTTCCCTCAAGATAGTGATAGAGGAGGAGCTTGTTTAAGTAAACCCTGTTGGGGAAAAGGTTGCAAATCAGACGGTGATTGTGCAACCACTAGTGGTTATAAATCCAACCACTACACACTCAGAGAGAAAGCCCCCAGGAATCACACAATCAATGAAGAAATAGGGTGTGGAGTCTCTACTCAATTATCAGAAGTATTCTTTTGCCTTTGCCGTTGAAGAGAAATTAATTAAGACTGAAAAGTAAATGTTGACCACCTATGGGAAGCTCAATGATAAATCCAAGGATGAGACTCAGAAGTAGTCCAAGGAGCTAAGGAATCTATTAGGAATAAAAGTCTCTTTCACTACTACTAGGAATATTGCAACAACTCCTTGAACCTAGCCATTGCTAATGAGGAAGGAGTTTTAGCGGTCAAGTTCAAGATGGATCAGTTCTCAATCCTAGATAATATTGTGTTCCATAAGGGAGTTAGTGATCTCATCTATGCTGATCTGACTAAGGAGGCGTTATCCCATCTCAGGTCCTAGCAAAGGGTGGTTAAACTAGAGACCCAATTGAAGTAGGAAAAGGCAACAAGCAAGGCCTGAAACCTATAGGTGAAACTCCTGAATGACCAAGTGGATGACCTAACAACACATAACGCTTTATAGTATCCCCTTGCATCTGAGCATCCAATGGCAACAGAGCATCCTATTTTACCAGCTAAGCTGTTGGACCGTGTAGTTACAAGGAGAGATTGAGACATTGTAGCATGAAGTTTTGGATCTGAAAGGCCACCTTGCTATGCAGGAGGCTGAAAAGCGAACATGGGAAGAAGAGAAGAAAAACATGTAGAAGATAATTGATGAATTAAATGACTATAGCACCCATGAGGATAGATCACCCACTGCTCTGGCAATCAAAGATATGTCTGAAATGCCCCTGAAAGACTTGGAAATCACTCAATTGAAGGAGTCCAATCAAGATCTCAAGGACAGGATCATTGCCAAGGAAATTGAAGACTCTGCTGAAGAGATCAGGACACTCAAAGAGAAGGTATCTAGGCTTGAGGAAAGGGTCATAGGCCGAATTCCCCTGCAAGGGGCTAAACATTTGCTCTAGGATACAGGGATAAAGGAGATGCCCTCATTAGGAAATCATTTGGTCATGGTGGATGAGAATAAACATGTTGCTATGGTAGGAAGCAGAAGATGTAAATCCCTCCATGAAAGTCTAGCACAAAGGCCTAGGGAGGAGGCCCAAAAGGCGATTGTTGTTCTGAACTCAACCTCTAGGGAAGAACTAATTTCCTTGGGGATTGCTGACAAGATATCCATTCTGGTGGCAAAAAGGAGGATGAAAACAAAGCACAACATGTTGAAAAATGCACTTACTAGGATTAACATTATTCAACAAGGGGTAGAAAATTTCAATAAATTGTTCCAGCCCCTATTTTAGAAAGGGTTGCCTGAGTTTTGGGGTCCAGAGGGGAAGCTGATCCCTAAGCAAAAATATGTCGAACTGATGAACTAGGAAATACTAAACCATGCAAAGTTTGAGGGTATGAATGGTGGGCTAAAGGGAGAGGTAATCATCGATAAAATCAGCTAGGAGTTTGAGCTATTGTCTCAATTCAAGACTGTCAAATCAGATCTCCCTGCTATTGGCCATAACCCCCTGATTGACCTGGATGTTCTCCTAAAGGAGTTATTTGAGATGGCCACCCCTATAGATCAATAGTGGAAATATATACATAGATTGAGCAATCATCATCCTGGAAGGCCCGCCAGTAGCTGAGTTAGGCGTAGTCTATTAAAAATATGCTTGGAGTTGTCATTTTCATCAAGCGAGCCAGAAAGCCCCAGATGATGAGATTTCCCTTTTTGATTGGTCACGTGTAGCGCAATGTGCCTTCCCAAAATGTTTTGTGGGCATGGCGCATCTGCCACGTTAGATTTTGTTAGGATTTATGATGTACTTTCGGGTTTGATTCCCACAATGTAACTAATTTTGACGCCCTATTTCGAGATACGTCTCGGGTGTAAGTTTCACTATAAATTTAACTTCTACGGAGGAGGAAGGGTTTGAATTTCATTTTTGAAGCCTCTGTTCTTGGATTGTAGCTTTGTAAAATTTCTTGGAAGTGTTAATGAAAAGTGTTTTTTTGAGTTTCTGAGATTCATCACAGTGTTCATATTCAGTTTGTGTTTCTTGTTTGTGTCATTTTCATATGTGTAAATTCTGCTAATGCTTTCTAGAGAAAACCATAACCTGTATTGAGCCTTCTAAAGGATGTTGTGACATGGATTAACCCTGCTAGGACTATCGTGACTGGTTGAAAGTCCCTTGAGGATTGTTAAGGGTCCCAAGCCTGTGTATGAAGGTACCGTGAACTAACCTACTGTGGGTTAATAAGGGTGTGATGAGGGTGTGTAAATGTGTTGGAAACCTAATTTTATACTGGTTGACTAGGAAGCCTTCTGTTAGTATGGATATCAATTTGTGTGAGGTCTAGTACATGAGTCACTACCCTTTATTGGACTATTTATGCAACTAATGAAACCCCTGAGTTGATGCCTCTCACCCATGTGCTAGCTACGAAGCTGGGAGAAAATATCACAGAGGTAAGAAAGAATGGAACATACTCCTGGTTGAGGCCTGATGGAAAAACACAAGTAACCATTGAGTACAAAAATGACAGTGGTGCATGGTTCCTTTGCGCATTCACATAGTTCTCATCTCCACTCAACATGATGAGACAGTGACCAATGAACAAGATTTATCTAAAGGAAGTGAGAGGGTTCAATTTTTATACAAGGGGGATATGCTTTGGATAGTAAAATTTAATGATGCCAATAAGATCCTACTGATTTTTTTGGCTTATTTTCTTATGTAATTTGGTTAAGGGATTTCATAAAAACACTTGTCCAAAATACCACTGAGCTGTGCGAAATAGTCTTAGTTGGTTTTTGTATTCAATGTACTACTGATATGTTGATGCAGGAGCATAGGATCAAGAGGGAGAAGTCATTCATAACTTCACAAGGTCAAGGTAACTCTTAATAAACCTAGGGTCTCGTACGTTTCTAATTTGCTTTATTTTGTAAAAGCTGAATAAAATGGATAAGGAATCTAGATCCTTTTCCACATGTAATAGTTAGGATTGAGTTAGTTGTGAGTCATAGGATTAACAGAGATCAATAAGGACTGTACTCCTTTGTTATAGGATCTGGAAACAAAATCCTCTTGTATTTAAATTAGTTCGAGTTATTTTCTTAGCATCTTAGTTAGCTTACAGAGCTTGTTGGATCGCAGAAGCTTAGGTTAGCTCATAGATCTTAGGATAGCTCATAGAGGTTTGAGGATAATTCAAAGAATCTTTGATTATCTCATAGAACTTGAGAGGGAGATAAATTATACATAGCATGAATGGAGGAATGAGAGGTGTGTGCACAAAAGAGTTAGCGAGGAGTGAACAAGTAGAATTCTCTGTGTGTATTTGAATTTTTGATGAATTGAATAAAGAACATAGGATTAGAATCTATGTGTGGTTTTGATGGATTTCATGTCTTCATATAGTTCTGTAGAAGTATGAATTCATCCCGCATTCACTCCATATAACCCTGTGTATAAAATCTGTGGCTTTGGATTTCCATAGTTTCCGAATTGCAGAGAAGAATTGATCCTTCCAGTGATCAATTAAGTGAAGCTTTATAGAGGGTTAAACCTTAACCAGTCACTCAAATAAAAAAAGATCATAGAGTGGGGATCAATCGTGGGGAAGATCAACGGTTTATAGTGATATCATCGGGAGAAGTTGCAAGTTTTGAAAAACTTTTCATGTGCACGATATTCTATGGAATGCGCTTAATAAATTTTGTAATTCATCGTTGATTTGGTGGGGACACTGATCAAACGATCAGAAAGCCATTTCGCTGCATGAAAAATTAAGTTGTACAAACGCTCAGGCTGACTATGAAATTTATAGATCAACGATTGAGATCGACGACAGCGAAGAAGCATTGTGCGAAAACTCTTGTTTCAGAAGTGTCGAAAGTCGAAAAGCTGACTTCTGATTCTTGCATTTCGGAAAGAATTCCTCTACGGAAAGGAACGTGTGGAAACCTAGAATTCCATTGTAGAAGAAATTTAGACAGTACGGAAATATGTTTAACACAGAGATTTTGTTTTGTATATCAAGGGTTTTGAAGTTTGTATGCAAATCAACGCCATCATATGTGTAATGTTTTGCTTGTATATTAACTATAATTTTGATATCTTGATTTTCGTAGCGCTAACAATGAATAGTAAATGCAATAGATATTGCTTTGCATAAATAACAAGGAAAATAAAACCTAAATATCATATTCATATAACTTTGTTTTTAAAATGACTGTAACAACATTTCTAAGGTGGACAAGCAAATCTGAAATTACTTTAGCTCTAACCTGTAGCTTCCTGGGCGTGCACAATGATTTATGGAAGTGAGCTGCCCTTCTTTAGTGTCTTGATTTTTCTTTGGTGTCTGCCCCACCCTTCCATCTCCTCAAAACAACTCAAATCATCTTCTTCTCAGACTCCCTTATTATGTTGCAATGCCCTCATTCACTACCCAGAAATGTTATGAAAAGTCGTAACAAGAAGGAAGACTACAATGAGAGTACCCAAAAATGTTGTAGTAGATTCTTGTAGGTGTCAATATAGATTGCAGCTCCCTTTTTGGTTGCAACAACCCTTGATATTGTCCTAGATGATGTGTGGGGATCACTGTAAGGATACGTGCCCAACTTAAAGTAAATCATCCTCACAAACAAGACTATGTCCTCTCCAGACGATGTCACGACCCATGCAGTCCAAACTCAGCCAACAAATGAAGAATACGACCTCCACAAGATGAAATCAACCCCTATATTACTCCCCCACACTGTACAAACCCAACCAACAAATGAATAATTCCACCTCCACAAGATGAAATAGACCCCTTTGTTACTCGTATTTTTTCAAAAACATAAAAACCAAAAAAGATGAAAAAGAGAATATGCATGAATCTATAGCATCTTATATCTAGATGGGCCTGAAAATTTGTTGTATGTATAACCATGACATTAGCCTATAATCCTAGGTATAATGTAATATTGTTACTTGTTAGACTCATAGGAAGATCCCCTTGGGATAAACCTTATTATAAAATATACTACGAGGATGACGCTAGGGAGTCCTAGTTTCTTATATTCTTATTTTACTTATTGCATAAGCGTTTCTAGATTCTATTCTATTGCTTGTCAAGGATATTTATAACTTACATCATAGGGAGGCTCTATGGGTTAAATATAAATATGTTTCTAATGTGGAGATATCCCAACCTATAGACTAACTAATATATGTTGTTAGTATGATAGGATATCAAGATGTTAAAGTTGTCACCACCATTTTAACATATCAATGTATTTTTAGGATGAGTTAGAACTGGCTTCGATCACCTCATTTAACGACTTGGAAGGTATGGGAAACTTAATTTCCTTTAGAGCTCAATAAATCTCACTTGAGAGTGAGTAAATTACTCAAAGGTGCAGTGAAACGGACATAACATTATTAGAGATCACTTGGTTCAATAATTTCATATGCCACCCGTTGTTGACACTCCAATGACCTAAACAGAAATTCCCATGCACGCATTTGTAAAAACTACTACACTTCCACCACTAAAATGGTTCATTGAACAATGCAAATACATAAATGAGGTGGAGGCTATAGATTGACATCGCATGATATGTGGTAGATGTAAGGTAGGAATCATTGAAAATCAATTGGACGGATATCTTAGCAAGTAATCATATTTTCATTAGGAGAATAGTTTCAATGGTATAATACCGGTCTAAAAAAACATAGGTTAATGGTTCAAATTCCTTTTATGATCTTTATAAGAATTTCACATGGTTGGAAGAGGTAATGACAAAAATTATTAATATTTAAAAGGATTATATAGGTTCTTGTAGGTTTTCTCCAAGTAGGACCTTAACCAATGTATTGAATTGCCAAACTTATGGAGAGCATATTGATTAAATGTAACATCATATATCTCTTCTCATTATTCTAATATCCCTGGTTACCTAATTGATATCTCAATTAAGAAAGTATATTTGTAAGGAATAACACCATAGAATTTTTAGCTCATATGATTTCCAAAAGAAGAGAGATCATAAATCCAACCAAGAAAAAAACAAGAAATAATTGTTTGAATGCATATGATAGATCTCTTTGTAAGGCAAGAAACAATAATGAGTCATATCATGCCAGTAGTTACAAATAGCATAAAGATAAAATACCTTTAAATCCACCTAGGTATAAATGCAGTAGATACCGACTAGAAATAATACTATGTTTGGATGTAACATCAACATCTAACCTCAGATGAGAATGACATCCCTTATGTGGTAAGCTAAAATTGATTACTAGTCATGCACTTGAATCCATTGAAACAAACTCAATGTCCCCATCCTTATACAAATAAACCTCACAATCAATGCCTTAGAAGCCGTGCTTATTACATTATTTAACTTCATGTCATCCACCACAATATGCTAATATACATGGTCGATTTCATGGTATACCCTCTCAACCTCCTTATTTGTATCAAGTCAGTTTCCTTGTGAAATTCATTCATCAAAGGATTGTAAGTATAAATATTCAGTTCACAACCATTTTCCTTTATATGCTCCACTAGTGCAAGATAAATGGCAACTTTTCCTCCTTTGCAATGTCCATTATTCAAGGTAGTATATGTTACTTCATTTGGTATCAATCATTTTCAGTTAGGGATGATGGTTAAGGGAATACTTAAGGATATATTAGATGAAATATTGGATCTATATAGCCATCTTTTTCTCCGATCTAGCTACAAGATTGTCATGGTTCACTAATTCATATAACAAGTGTTATAGGAATTAGAAAGGCGTCCTTTCCATCATTAACACCTACAATACTAGGTATATACCTATTTGTTTGATAATTATAAAGAGACGGAGGATTGACACTGTAGGTTAAAAATTATACTTTTAAAGAGATGGGGGTCACATCATATTCATATGGTCCATCAAGCAAGCAATCAAATTTTCATTAGGAGAATAGTTTCAATGGTATAATACTGGTCTAAAAAACATAGGTTAATGGTTCAAATTCCTTTTATCTTTATAATAATTTCATATGGTTGGAAGAGGTAATGATAAAAATTCTTAATATTTAAAAGGATTATATAGGTTCTTGTATGTTTTCTCCAAGTAGGACCTTAACCAATGTATTGAATTGTCAAACTTATGGAGAGCATATAGATTAAATGTAACACCGTATATCTCTTCTCATTATTCTTATATCCATGGTTACCTAATTGACATATCAATTAAGAAAGTAGATTTGTAAGGCATACCACCATAGAAATTTTAGCTCATATGATTTCCATAAGAAGAGAGACCATAAATCCAACCAAGATAAAAACAAGAAATAATTGTTTGAATGCATATGTTAGATATCTTTGTAAGGAAAGAAAAAATAATGAGTCATATAATGCCAGTAGTTACAAATGGCATAAAGAGAAAATATCTTGTGTATAATCATATGAGAGTCTATGGAAATAGACTAACTTAGTACAATTATTTTATCCTTATGGTATCCTTACTTATTGACATGGGACCTTGAAGATATATAAGTAATTTGATCAAGTTACCGATAAATCCACCTAGGTATAAATGCATTAGATACCGACTAGAAATAATACTATGTTTGGATATTGTATCCTTAACATCTAACCTCAGATAAAAATGACATCCCTTATGTGGTAAGCTAAAATTGATTACTAGTACACTTGAATCCATTGAAACAAACTCACTATCCCCATCCTTCTACAAATGAAACTCACAATCAATGCATTATAAGCCATGATTATTACATTATTTAACTTCATGTCATCCACCACAATATGCTAATATACATGGTCGATTTCATGGTATACCCTCTCAACCTCCTTATTTTTATTAAGTCATTTTCCTTGTGAAATCCATTCATCAAAGGATTGTAAGTATGAATATTTGGTTCACAACCATTTTCCTTCATATGCTCCACTAGTGCAAGATAAATGACAACTTTACCTCTGCAAAGTCCATTATTCAAGTTAGTATATGTTACTTCATTTGGTGTCAATCATTTTCAGTTAGGGATGATGGTTAAGGGAATACTTAAGGATAGATTAGATGAAATATTTGATCTATATAACCATTTTTTTCTATGATCTAGCTACAAGATTGTCATGGTTCACTAATTCATATAACAAGTGTTGTAGGAATTAGAAAGGTGTCCTCTACAAGATTAACACCTACACTACTAGGTATACGCCTATAATTTGTTTGATAATTATAAAGAGAAGGAGGGTTGACATTGTAGATTAAAAATTATACTTATAAGGAGATGGGGGTCACATAATATTCATATGGTCCATCAAGCAAGTTATCATATTTTCATTAGGAGAATAGTTTCAATGGTATAATATTGGTCTAAAAAACATCGGTTAATGGTTCAAACTCCTTTTATATTTATAATAATTTCATATGGTTGGAAGAGGTAATGATAAAAATTCTTAATATTTAAAAGGATTATATAGGTTCTTGTAGGTTTTCTCCAAGTAGGACCTTAACAAATGTATTGAATTGTCAAACTTATGGAGAGCATATAGAGAAAATGTAACACATTATATCTCTTCTCATTATTCTAATATCCCTGGTTACCTAATTGATATGTCAATTAAGAAAGTAGATTTGTAAGGCATACCACCATAGAAATTTTAGCTCAAATGATTTCGATAAGAAGAGAGATCATAAATCCAACCAAGATAAAAACACAAAATAATGGTTTGAATGCATATGATAGATCTCGTTGTAAGGCAAGAAACAATAATGAGTCATATCATGCCAGTAGTTACAAATAGCATAAAGAGAAAATATCTTGTGTAGAATCATAAGAGAGTCTATGGAAATAGGCTAATTTAGTATAATTATTTTATCCTTATGGTATCCTTACTTATGGACATGGGATCTTGAATGATATATACATAATTTTATCAAGTAATTGATAAATCCACCTAGGTATAAATACAGTAGATACCGACTAGAAATAATACTATGTTTGGATATTGTAACCTCAACATCTAAACTTAGATGAAAATGACATCCCTTATGTAGTAAGATAAAATTGATTACTAGTGCACTCGAATCCATTGAAACAAACTCAGTGTCCCCATCCTTCTACAAATAAACCTCACAATCAATGCATTATAAGCCATGGTTATTACATTATTTAACTTCATGTCATCCACCACAATATGCTAACATACATGGTCGATTTCATGGTATACCCTCTCAGCCTCCTTATTTGTATCAAGTCACTTTCCTTGTGAAATCCATTCATCAAAGGATTGTAAGTATGAATATTTGGTTTGCAACCATTTTCCTTCATATGCCCCACTAGTGCAAGATAAATGACAACTTTGTCTCCTTTGCAATGTCCATTTGGTGTCAATCATTTTCAGTTAGGGATGATGGTTAATGGAATACTTTTAAGGATATATTAGATGAAATTTTGGATCTATATAACCATATTTTTCTCTAATCTAGTTACAAGATTGTTATGGCTCACTAATTCATATAACAAGTGTTGTAGGAATTAGAAAGGCATCCTTTCCATCATTAGTACCTACAATACTAGGTATATACCTATTTGTTTGATAATTGTAAAGAGATGGAGGGTTGACATTGTACGTTAAAAATTATACTTATAAGGAGATGGGGATCACATCATATTCATATGGTCCATCAAGCAAGTTATCAGATTTTCATTAGGAGAATAGTTTCAATGGTATAATACTGGTCTAAAAAACATAGGCTAATGGTTCAAATTCCTTTTATCTTTATAAGAATTTCAAATGGTTGGAAGAGGTAATGATACAAATTCTTAATATTTAAAACGATTATATAGGTTTTGGTAGGTTTTCCCCAAGTAGGACCTTAACCAATGTATTGAATTGTCAAACTTATGGAGAGCATATAGAGAAAATGTAACACCGTATATCTCTTATCATTATTCTAATATCCTTGGTTACCTAATTGATATGTCAATTAAGAAAGTATATTTTTAAGGCATACCGCTATAGAAATTTTAGCTCATATGATTTCCATAAGAAGAGATATCATAAATACAACCAAGATAAAAAAAGAAATAAATGTTTGAATGCATATGATAGATCTCTTTGTAAGGCAAGAAACAATAATGAGTCATATCATGACAGTACTTATAAATAACATAAAGAGAAAACATCTTGTGTAGAATCATAAGAGAGTCTATAGAAATAGACTAATTTAGTTCAATTATTTATCGTTATGATATCCTTACTTATTGACATGGGACCTTGAATGATATATAAGTAATTTGATCAAGTAACCGGTAAATCCACCTAGGTATAAATGCAGTAGATACCGACTAGAAATAATACTGTGTTTGGATATTGTAACCTCAACATCTAACCTCAGATGAAAATGACATCCCTTATGTGGTAAGCTAAGTTTGATTACTAGTGCACTTGAATCCATTGAAACAAGCTCAATGTCCCCATCATTCTACAAATAAACCTCACAATCAATGCATTACAAACCATGCTTATTACATTATTTAACTTCACTTCATCCACCACAATAGGCTAATATACATGGCCGATTTCATGGTATAACCTCTCAACCTCCTTATTTGTATCAAGTCATTTTCCTTGTGAAATACATTCATCAAAGGATTGTAAGTATTAATATTTGGTTCACAACCATTTTCCTTCATATGCTCCACTAGTGCAAGATAAATGACAACTTTGCCTACTTTGCAATGTCCATTATTCAAGGTAGTATATGTTACTTCATTTGGTGTCAATCATTTTCAGTTAGGGATGATGGTTAAGGGAATACTCAAGGATAGATTAGATGAAATTTTCGATCTATATAGCCATCTTTTTCTATAATCTAGCTACAAGATTGTCATGGTTCACCAATTCATATAACAAGTGTTGTAGGAATCAGAAAGGTGTCATTTCCATCATTAGCACCTACAATACTAGGTATATACCTATTTGTTTGATAATTATAAAGAGATGGAGGGTTGACATTGTAGGTTAAAAATTATAGTTATAAGGAGATGGGGGTCACATCATATTCATATGGTCCAACAAGCAAGTTATTATATTTTCATTAGGAGAATAGTTTCAGTGGTATAATACTGGTCTACAAAAAATAGGTTAATGGTTCAAATTCCTTTTATATTTATAAGAATTTCATATGGTTGGAAGAGGTAATGATAAAAATTCTTAATATTTCAAAGGATTATATAGGTTCTTGTAGTTTTTCTCCAAGTAGGACCTTAATCGATGTATTGAATTGTCAATATCATGGAGAACATATAGAGAAAATGTAACACCACATATCTCTTCTCATTATTCTAATATCCCTTGTTACCTAATTGATATGTCCATTAAGAAAGTATATTTGTAAGGCCAATAGTTACAAATAGCATAAAGAGAAAATATCTTGTGTAGAATCATAAGAGAGTCTATGGAAATAGACTAATTTTTTACAATTATTTTATCCTTATGGTATCCTTACTTATTGACATGGAACATTGAATTATATATAAGTAATTTGATCAAGTAACCGGTAAATCCACCTAGATATAAATGCAGTAGATACCTACTAGAAATAATATTATGTTTGGATGTAACCTCAACATCTAACCTCAGATGAAAATGAAATCCCTTATGTGGTAACCTAAAATTGATTACTAGTGCACTTGAATCTATTGAAACAAACTTATTGTCCTCATCCTTCTAAAAATAAACCTCACAATCAATGCCTTAGAAGCCATGCTTATTACATTATTTAAATTCATGACATCCACCACAATAGGCTATTATTTATTTTCCTTTTAATGCATTTCTTTGGTTCCCTCCTTCCTTCCTTTGGTCCACCTACATCACTCCCAGTACTAGGGTCCTTCCCCTTTTCATTGAAAACATTAGGAGAAAACTTAGGTGTTTTTGCTATCTATACAGAAAAAAAACGAAATTAAATTTACCAAAAAAAACGAAATTTAATAAAAAAATAGAAAAATAGGACCCCTAAGATAAATTTTCACATTTTATATCCCGTGAATAATTTTGCCGAGAAAGGGCGACGTTTTCTTTTTGCACAAGCCAGCATTTACTTGCTTTGATTCTGGTATTCAACACCACGAAAGTTGAAGCTAAGTTGTTGGGATATATTGAGGTGAACTGTGTGAGGTGTAGCTTAAGTTTTAATGCATTCTTGTTCTGTGTTATGCGTTACTGCAGGTATTTTATCAATGCTTTCATGAAAACAACATAATAACTGAAAACAATAAACATTGAAAACATTTTGGGGTTTCTTTATTGACAGAAATCAAAATAGTGGTGCCTTTGCTACAAAATTTTAACTGTAATACACATTTTCTGCTGCATTTTGTACAAAATTTACTCATATTCTTAGTAAGTGTAATACGCTTCTTGTGGTTTCTTTATTGACTGAAATCAAAATAGTGGTTCCTATGCTACAAAATTTTAAAAATTCTGTAAAAATTTTGGTTTCCTCTAGGGCTGACCATGGATATTGGTGGCTCTTCCTAGCTGAGTCACAGACTGTTTAACATTCATTTATCCAGGTTGTGATTGTTTTGTGACCACTAGAGTTGGACTGCACTTTCTCACTACTACAAGACCGTTACCGTGTTCATCTTTAGGGATGCCTTTGTAAACCTTGTCCTACTTACAGCCTCTAAGGCTAAGGGGTCTTCACTCTTGGAGACTGAGATATCTTGTTGGCTACTGTACGTGTCTAACCTAAACCTAAAACACTCTAATCGTCTCTCTCTCTTTCAAGTTATGACATCTGTTCCTTTTAGCAGATAGTCCTTACATATAGTCTTCCCATTTACTTTTCAAACTTGTTAGATAGATTAATCGTTTAAACAACTTTCAGTTAGCAATTGAGTGATGATAGACTTTATTTTTTTGGTTATGTAGGATTTGTACAAGTGGATACATGGAGGTAAGTGATTGTTTGTGATTGAAGTATATCATTATTTGTATTTAATTTAAATTGTTTCTTTTAACAAAAACGAGTAGTTTTTATATTAATAAAACTATGGCTGAGCCACCCAAGAGGTTACATCTGTGAGTTCTTTGCAAAAAAAAAAAATCCCCCATTACAACAAATGGGAATACTACTTTTATTTAAATTAAATTGTTAGAACATATTACTTTGTACTTTAAGAACAATCTAATAGGCTATGGCTAATCAATACTCTAACCATTTTGAAAAAAAACAGAGGAAGCATATATTGACACAAAATCAAACAAAACTGATTATGAAATTTTCAAAAAGAACGTGTCAAAATGATCAAATGGGAAAGAAAGGGACATGCATCTCAGAACGTTAATATTTATAAATAGAACAATGTATTTCCTTATGCAGTATAATGCTTATTTTTATTGTATGATGATGTTAGCCATATTTTAATAACATTCTTGGCTACAGTTACAAAGAAGAGGAAAATACAAACAATATCAAAAAAGATTACACCTTATATGCCTTTGAATGACTCTACTAGTCCTAACAAAGAAGGAAATGACAGATACATTTTCCCCTTTTTAGGAGGAGGAGCAACATGAACAAGGTAAGCCCATTAATTCAGATTTTTCTAGTTCTTTATAACTATAAATCTTATGATTAGGAAATCCATAACACCTTTATTTTCCTTTCTTTTATAGAAGATGTTCACAAACAACCATGCCATATGGATAACAGTGTAGAAGGGGAATATCCCTCGACACAAAAAGAGGCAGAGCAACATGGAGAAAAAGGTAAGCTCATTAATGTATACTTCTGTAGTTCTTCATAAATAAAATTTTATGACTTAGAAATACATAACACCTTTACGTGCCCTTATTTTATAGAAGATGTTCACAAATATCAATGCCAATAAGATATTAGTATACAAGGTGAAGATCCCTCTACACAAGCATCGACAAAGAAAGTCAAGAAGAAAGGTAGAGGAGCAACTAAATGTGCATAAATCAATAGCTTGGAGGAAAAGATCAAAATTCATATCAATGAAAGGAACCAACCGATTGGTCCAAACTCCGTGAAGCTATCTTCATTACTAGGTGTGCTCGCAAGGGAAATGGTTCCAATCAATTATTCTGATTGGAGGAATGTTTTTGATCAATTACAGGAGGACTTGTGGAACCTTATTAATGTGAGTATTAGACATTACATGTATTTTTTTTCAACATTTCTATTTTTGGATGATTTTGAATTTTATTTTCAAACCATGTATGACATCTAAAAATGCAATTCTTGTATGTTGTAGGAAAAAATCATAATCCCTCTGGTACTTAAATAATATTGTATGAAATCCATTGGCCGTAAGGCAAACAATAATAGATACCGGTTGACCAAAAAATACTGTGACCCTTATGATTCAACAGAGGAAAGATTAAAAAATGTTCCTCCAATTAGGATAAGTGAGACATTATGGAGAGAATTCATCCTATCATGAGCCACCACTGAATTCCTGGTAAGCAAAAAGTTCACATATTATATAATCCAATTTTTTAGAATGTCAATTGGCTTGTAATGTTGACTTATATATGTTATTTTCAATTGATTTCTAGGATATAAGGAAAAACACAAGGAAAATACAGAAAAGGAGAGGGACTTGCACACCTCTGGACGTTGAGGTTATCAATGGGTCGAAGATGATATGGTAAGCAATTGTGAAGATATTTTATCCGATATGAGAAATATTAGCATATTTTAGTTTAATTGTAATGTCACAACTTAACCATACTATTTTACTTGTTGCAACTAGAAAAAAACTATAGCCTCTGATGATACAACTACAAGCATTACTTATAGGGCAGACTTATGGAAGAAGTGCCATCAAAAGAAGGATGGCACTCCAATCACACCAGTTGTATGAGAAACAATAGTATGTTCTCAACCTTTTAATTTAGATATTGATTAAAATTTCATTTTACTTGTCGAAAATGTTTTCTTTTATGATCTGATTTAATTGTATATCAATGTTAGCAAAAAATTAAACAAGCACAAGTAGAAGTTGCATCTCAAGACTTTGCATCTAGGGATGATGCCCTTGTTAAGGTACTGGGATTTGATGCTAGAGGATGATGTCGTGGTGTTGGATTAGGATTTACACCAACTAACTTGTTTGGAAAAAGTACATACAAGGAGGCGCTAGCTGTAAGCCAATCTATAGTGAAAGAAAAAACACAGGAAATCACATCTTTGAAAACAACAATAACTGAACTATTGAAAAGAGTAGAAGATATGGAGAGAGAACATGTGGTCAACAAAGAAAGTGTTAGTTTCCAATTATTTACTCTTGTCTCAATATACATATTTTCACACTAATGATCTGAATTCTACTATCTGATTGCTCATATAAACAATGTCCTACTGCACAAAATGCTCATGCTAAAATCACACCTGTGGTGGAGGTTAGTTGTTTAATTATTATTTTAAATAATATTTTTTTTCATATTTTGAATATATATATATATATATATATATATATATATTACATTTTGTTTCCTTGACAGAGTAATACAGGGGACATAACAACCCCTATGAATGGACTAATACAAAAGAAATAAACTTCAATGCATACTCCATCATCCCTAGTAAGTATTGAAAAATTTCATAATTTAGTTCAATTTTATTTTATTTTATCAATATATTAGAAATCATTGTCTATTGGGTGCACACTCATGCATCAAAATATGATCAACATTTGGTACATAAAACACCAATGGTACCATCGAAACTGCAAATTGACTAAATGAAAACACCAATTCAGGTAAGATTGTAATTATTTAATATAGGATCAACAATGTTTAAATTCTTATTTCCATGCATCTTACTTTGTCTCATTTATTTGCAGTGTCAAGATAATGCTAATGAGTTGACACCAACTTCCCAATTGGGGCTGGAAGGAAAAAAATGATTTCTCATTGATTTAACTCAAGGGTTAAAGTTGCAAGGGTGACAATACATAACACTGACCCAAATGCAATGGTACACTGTGTCCCTGTTGGAAAAGGCTATTATATTGTGAATCCGACAGAAATTTTAGATCCTCTATTTGAAAATATAGCTCTACCACATCCCAGTAGCGCATTATGTAATCTAGCAGATGCTTTGTTGAGCTTCATTCCTTGGCATAAGGATGACATTGAACTATGTAACTAGTGGTTATACTGTGTGACTAGTGATTTCAGTGATGTTGTATCAACTGAGAATAGTTGATATATTGAATATTTATACTTAGACCAGGACATACTTTATAATTTTTTGTAGTTCGGGATTAATCTTTACATTTAATTAAAAATTTGGGCACAAGTTGCCATTATATGCCATGGGCACAATTTCTGATTTTGTAATACATCAATATTATATAATCTTCGTTGCATGTGAAATTAGATGTTCTGTTGTGAATATGTGGAATGAGCGGTCTGTCTATCATATTTTCATTAAGTTTTTTTTAATGTAAATTAGTTTATCATTCTATTGCCTTTTATTGCCCAAAACAGACATTTACAGAAAAAACCCAAGCCCTCTGTTGTAATCACTCAAATCATAGTTACCAATAATACACATATAGAATCATATAATCATAACAGAGACAAGAGATAAGGTAGTAGGTAGAATAAAAACTTTATATTACATAAAATACATATGGGTTCATACAAACATCAAACCAAACCAAGTTTGTATCTGGCTCAACAACCTATTATATATGATTACAAAACAGTTACGAATAACTACTTGTCGGTTTAGTCAACCGACACGACCTTTGGAGGCCGACCTAATCTCTAATTAGTCAACTGACTAGTCTAGTTGGTTCATCGACTCGCTCCTCCAACATCTCCACCAGAAAGAAAATCTTTCTTTGTCCCGAAGAAACAGGGAGGGAACAAAATTATTCTGTCTGAACTAGTTTGCTTCCAATTTGTTTTGTCTCCATGGGCCGTGCAGTCGAATAGATGGTCTTTTCTGTACACATATCTCCACAATGGATTCTGCTGTAATGGCTAGTTGGTGCTAAAATTTTGTCCAGTTGCGGAGAGCATTCTGAATGTCAATGGTCAGGGTTGTAATACTTGACAGAATTGACATCTTCTCTTGTATTGGTAGGTCTGTGATATTGATCACGTTGATCCCCAACAGTTGGGTTTTTTCCTATGTCGTGTCGAGTAATCTTTTCATTCATGGAAAATTTTTGTCGAGTGTGTCGAGACTGGGTAGTGCCTGATTCATCCACTGATGTGCTTGTTTTTCCAATTTTTCAAGTTTTGCTATCTCCAGTACAATATGATCTTGTACTGTGTTCTTCATGGCTTCCTCCAAACCTTGTTGATTTCCTAATGATTTGATGTGTTCATGAGTTTCTTGATCTTGCTGGAATACCTGGCCATAATAAGTATACCCGTTTCATAGTACTTCTTCTGTGGTGGCAGACTCATCCAAATGCTCTTGCAGTACCTTATAGGCTTCTGAGAATGTTGTGTACTGATGTATCAGTAACACAAAAGTCTCTCCTTGTTGCTCATCTTTCTTGGCCTGCAATTGTGTCTGAAGGTTTGACACAACACTTTCCAACAACTGATATGCTCTTTCCAATGGTTTGTCGGTGTCGTTCTCTATTATTCCCGGTAGAATTGTTTGTGTCAGATTACTACATTTGGCCAGGAATTCGACTTGTTCTGCTTTAATTTTTTCTATCTTTTCTCTTCTACTTTGATTTCTTATTGCAGCCTCTTTATTGAGTGTTTCCAATAGTTGGTCTCGTTCTCCATCTCTAATTTTTGGTGTGTTAACTACAAAAGTCGACCCTAGTTGATTAAGGTGGATAACTGTCAGTACCTGTTGTGTCTGCTGCTGTTCACTTTTCTTCTTTTCTTTTCTTTTTATTTTTTGTTTAGAGTGATGGACCACCACTGGTCCTATTGGTACTGATGTTGGCTACTACTGCTCTTTTTGTTGCTCTTCAGCCGGTGGATTTCCTATCGACTGAACTTCTGTTGTTGCAGGTTTGACTAGATGAATTTCATGGGTGGGGTTTGTAGCTGTTTTTTCTTCTAGTGGTGGTGAAGATGGTGGTTCCAGATTGTGAGGGGACTCTAGCTTTGGTGGTGGTGATGGTGATGGCGATGGTGAGTGGTCTGGGGTTAACAGAGTGGTCTAGGGTTAATGGAGTGGTTGGAAGGTGACTTGTCAGCATGGGGTTTTCAACTTCTGGTTGCAAGTCGATAAGGTTGTCGATTTATTCAGAGTCCATGAGGTTGGTGATTTCTACATCTAGTGCTGCTTGATCATTTCCTTCAAGAGCAAGTGTTCCCTCATCTGCCTTATTAACCAGAGGTTTTGGGATAGATGGTGTGAATGATGAGATTTGGGCTGCTACAACTGTGGTTTTTTTGTTAGGATTTCAGATGTACGAGGATCTGATAAGTCCCACAACTTTTAGCGGTGGTGAAACTTGGTTGGTTTGTAGGGTGAGGATTTGTTGGGCCATCTCGATTCTATGAGTTTATGCGTGGTGTTAGTTTGTTGGGCATTGCAGAATAGGTTTGGCAGTTTGTTGATAAATTGATGAAGTTCAACATCTTTATCAATTTTTTCTTTAAGGTTTCCAGGGATTATATATTTGTAGATTGGTGATATGGAAATGGTCAAATATGGTGTTATTCTAGTTGGAGAAGGTCGTGGGGATTCTAGTGTTAAATCAATAGGACTTATTTCTAGAGGGGTAGCAACTCTTACCTTTTTAGGTCTGCCTTGCTTCGCTCATGACTCGATGAACTGTTTGAACTATTTTTCAACAGATACTTTATTCAGTGCGGCATCCTCCAAAATGTCGGCAGTGGTAGTAAGTAATTCTTCTTTGTCTTCTGACTCCTCTGAAAGGATGAGTTTGCACTTCCCCTTTCCTTGTGCCTGAATCCATTTCTTCTTTCTTGAAGTTGATATCTCGTTAGCTATTCTTTTCATATTCTCCTTTTTCATAGCATACTCAGGTCTATTAGACTGGGTTTCTTCATCTGTTTGTTCTTCCCCCTCCTCCTTCTATTGTTAGTTCGGGACCATAGTGTTCTGTTATGTCAGTACCATGGCTTGTTGTTCAGTCGGTACAATGGCTTGTTGTTTAGTAGGTACATTCTCAATTTGAAGAGGGTTTTTCTCTTCTGTTGGGATGTCTTCCGAAGTGAAGGTACTGCTATGAAGGTGAAATTCATAGTCTTTTTCCTTCTCTTGGTCAGTGAATGGTTCGACAATAGAGTGGTTAATATCTTTTGCACCCCCTGGTATGGCTATTTTGGTCATAGATTGACGGGCTAATTCTATGAAAATCTCCTCGACTATTGGATAGTAGTCGAGAGGTTTTTATTTTGCTGTGGAACCTTGCGAGTGCCAGACAGTAGTGTGGTCGAGTTCCAGTTGGATATGTGCTAACGGGGGCAGACATCTTCGGATGTTTTGAGGCACCCTCCATCTGGCTGTTTGGATTTTGAAACCAATTTTCTAAGAACACTTTTCCTTCTACCAGATCCTGTGGAGTTCCACCCATTGAGAACGACTTGAAATGCCATATGTGAAACCTAGTCGGTTCTAGGAACTGTGGATGCCCCACTGCACATAGGTGGTACATGACTATCCATATTAATAGTGGAAAAAATCTAATTATTGCACCTGTTTCCTGGAACTTTTCACAGATATACTTGAGCATGTCAACCACGTATTGAGCCCAACAGTAAAATTTCCCTGAGTCCGCTATATAGTCAAAAAATTCCAGCATGTCGAGTTTCAAATCGCATCCTCCTCCTGTGAGAGTTAGGCCTGTGGACACGATTTTGGCCACCATTTTGGGTGTAGTGGCTTTAATTTTTCTGACAATTAACCCTTTGGATTTTTTACCCGTTGACGTTCCTATTAGTATTTCAACCAATCCTTCTTTAATACCCACAGGAATAGGGTCGCCTTTGTTGGAAATCCCCGTAAGTTTGTATATGGTTTCAGTTGATATTTCCACTGGTTTGTCGAAGTAAAACTTCCCATTGTGGTATCAGTTGATGATGAATTTGACAATATTTTATTTTGTCCCTCCAAAACTCTCCATGAGGGGTGAATTCATATAGTTCATGATAGTGCTATGGTTTATTTTCGTCCCCTCCTCTGACATTTTTGACTTACCCCCGTAAGCCCATTTTTTTTATTTATGTCCAGTGTCGAGCCCATGAAACTTTCTGTACTTTTGCATTTTTAATATTTTCCAACCGTTTCACTAATGGAATTACAACAGATTCCAACTCTTTTGGTTTGGCTATCATGGCTCTGGTTTGCTTTGGGGCCATCTTGTCGGTTTCTGTCTCGGCTTTCTTCGTAGTTAATCTTCTCTCGGAAGTCTGGTAACTCTGTCGCTCTAGATCTTTGTAAAGTGGTCGGAATTCTTCGTCCGACGTAGTAATTATAGGTGGAGCGTATGGTGATCTCATCGATGAGGTTATTAATGGTGGATTTGATGGTAAAGGACACTCTATTGAAGGCTCTTTTAATGCGCTCTGGTTTTGGCGCTCCTTCTGATCATAGTCATGATGGTTTGATTAGACCTTTTCATCCTCTTGCTGATGTTGATTGTATGGTCGGTTTGCGGTATGTCGATGGTCGAAGTGTCGGTTATTGTCGCATTGGATTCTGCTACGTCTTTCTAGATTTCTTGTCATTTTGGTCTTCTTTGATTCTTTTAGTTTTTAGGTTTTTCTGGTTTTTATAGGTTTTGTTAACAGTTATGAAACCATTTCTCTTTTTATTTTTATTTTTATTTATATATTTATTTATTTTTATTTTATTATTATTATTATTATTATTTTCTTCAGATTTTTCAGTTTTGTTACCGCTTTAGTCGGGCACTGTTAACTAGTTTCTGAAATACTCTGCCTTGTAATGTTCTCAGTCGGATTGATCCGTTGGCATTGATTTCCACCACGATATAGGGTCCCATCCACTTTGTGTGTAGTTTCTTTGGTTTTCGTTTCACCCGACTGTTATATAGCAGTGCAAGATTTCCAACTGGCAAGTTCTTGTTTTTAATGTTTTGGTCGTGCCATGCTTTTTGTTGTTGTTTTTGAATTTCGTAATGTTGTATAGCCATAAGTCGGTCTTCCTCTAGCTTAGCTAGTTGCATTAGTCGATCGTTCTTTGCTTCTTCGACATTAATGTGTAATATTTCGGCTATTACCGGTGTCTGTTGTCAGAAGTGTAGGGGGAGGACTGCTTCTTAGCCATAGACTAGACAAAATGGTGTTTGGTTGGTGGATCACTTATATGATGTTCAATAAGCCCATAGGACAACGATATTTTTTTTTCATCCCAATCATCTTTATCAGTGTTACAGATTTTCGTTAGGCCTCTTGTTAGGGTTTTATTAAATGCTTCTATTGATCCATTAGACTGAGGGTGATAAGCTGTACTTTGTCTGTGGTCTATCTTGAATTATTCTGTTAATGTTGCAATGGTTCTGTTAATAAAATGTGATCCTTGGTCACTGATTAAGGTCAATGGACAACCAAATCTAGTGATTATATTTTCATATATGAATTTGGCAGCTACTTCACTAGAGCAGGTTTTGACAGGTTTTGCCTCTACCTATTTAGTAACATATTCCACTATTGTTATGATATATTGTGCACCTGTCCTTCTTGCTGGAACTGGAAATGGTCCAATGAAGTCGATAGCCCAAATTTCAAATGTTAGACTTGGGTTTACCAAAATTAGAGGCATCTTAGTACTAGGTAGAGGCCAACCTAAACGTTGACAATGATCACATTTACTAACAAAATTTCGACAATATTTGTGCAATGTCGGCCACCATAGTAAGGACTATTATATCTTTTTGGCAGTCGTGTCCAACTGAAAATGTCCTCCAGCTGGTCCATAGTGCACTTCATGCATTAATTTTTCTCTTTCATGTTCTAGAACACATCGACATAGTACTTCATCCAAGCCCATTTTATATAGGAATCCACTAATTAGAGTGTATGGTGCGGCTTTCATTACTAGAATTTGTTTCTTTTTAGTGCTCATACCTTCAGGTGCCTGACCGTTTTCTAGAAATTGAGCTATTTCTTCTAATTTTGCTGGTACAACTTCTATTCAAAATATATGTGTGTCCGGAAGGTCATCTTCGACTCCTATCGGTTCCTCTCCCATGTCGATTCTCGACAAGTGGTTGGGACCGACATTTAGCTTCCCTAGTCAAACTACTACTTCGAACTCAAATTCTTGGAACAGTAACAACCAACAACATATTCTTCCATGATGCGAGGGTTTTTCTACCAAGTATTTTAAATCTTGGTGATCTGTATAGAATATGAAAGGATTAGCTAATAGGTAATGTCGATATTTCTGTAGTGCAAATACCATTCCTAATGCCTCTCTTTCTGTCATTGAATAGTTACATTTTTCCTTGTTTAGTTTTTGGCTACTCTACACAATTCGATAGTCCATCCCGTCATCTCTAGGTTGTGTCAATATTGCACCTATTGCTATGCCTAATGCATCAATGTGGACGTGAAATTTAACTGACTATTTTGGGAATCTAAGAATGGGTGCTTCGACTAATTTTTTCTTCAATGTGTCGAAGGAAGCATCACATTCCTCAGTCCAGTCGTATTCTTAGTCTTCTTTCAATAGCTCTTCTAACAGGTATGTCATATCTGAATAGTGACGAATGCATTTTCTATAATATCTCGTATGTCCCAATAATACTTTGACTTGTTTTGGGTTTATTGGGGGTTTTAGGTCTAGGATGATCTTTATTTTGGCAAAGTTGACTTTGATACCTTTCTTGCATACAATATGTCCTAATAAAATTTCGATGGGGGTCAAAAAGATGCATTTCCTTATATTGAGTGAAAGTTGGATTTGTTGACATCTTTCCAACATTAGTCTTAGCCACTTGCAATGATCCTTTAACATGGAGTAAATTCTCCAGTCATTAAAATATACAGCCATTGTTTTGTATATGTATTCTTGAAATGATTTGAACACTATCATTGAGAATACATCTGGTGCATTCTTTATCCCAAATGGCATGACATTGTAAGCAAATGAATTGAATTCAGAGACAAATGACGTTTTCTTCTGGTCTTCTTTAGCAATTGGGACTTGATTATATCCTGAGAATCCATCTGTAAATGAGTAGCACTAATGTCCCATGACTTCATTTAAGATTTAATCTATGAATGGCATTGGAAACAGATCTATTAGGGTGACTTTATTTAGTTCTCGAAAATCAACATAGATTCATAATTTTGTCGGGTCGTGCTTTTTTGGTTAGACGACCATAGGGATTTCCCATTCCGATTAGTTGATCAGATATATGATCCCTGCTGCTAGCATGTTGTCAATCTCCTTTTTCACTATTTCCTTGTATTTGTGAGATAATTTGTAAGGCCTTTTCTGAATCGGTCTTGCATCAAGTTTTATGTCTATTTTCATTTCACCCATCTCTTGTACTAACCCTTTTAGGTCTTTGTAGTCTTGGGAAAAGACATCTTGGAATTATTTGAATAGGTTAACTATTTCTTCCATTTTCTCATCATCCCTGTAGTCACCTATTCATGCCATTTTTGGTCGATCATCATTTGAGATGTCGACTTCTTTGGTTTTAAATTTCACATCCATCCATTCTGGCGCCTTGCTTTCATTTATTTCTCGGCTTCCTTCTTTAAAATGTGAAAATGATGTCGGGAAGTCTACTGCTGTCATCCTATTGGTATATTCTATGTTAGTTGACTCAACTTTGAGTATTTTTTTATTAGTTTTATTGTTTCTGGATGATTATTTTTCCACTGAAATATTTTCCCCTGTGTGTTCTCATTCTCCAGTCGAAGTCTTGTCGACTGTGGTATTCTATTCGATTGAATGTTATTACAAGATGCTTTCAGTCGATTATGGTTTTGTGTCGAAGTATGATGAACAGTCTGTTGTATAAATGTTTTGATTTTTTTTGTTGCTTAGACCAGTTTGGCATCTTCTAGTATAAATCTAAAGTATTTAATGAAATTTTCCTTAAGTCCCTGCCATATGAATGTTTCACCTCAAGCTTCTTCCATATTGTACCATTTGTTTGGTAAATCGTCAAGTGTAGATGGAAACAAGTGTGTCCATGTTCGTTCATCTTTGTACCCAAGACTTCTCCATTCCCTTTCACATACACTTATGTGATTTTCAGGGTTTTGTCCTTGTATGAAGATTGGTATTTGTGCTTGTTTAGTTAGCTTCCTTTTGCTGAATCTCTCGATGAAGTATGTTGAATTTGTTGTTCATTTCTGTAATCTCGACTGATGGGTATCCCACCATCAAGAAACTTGACCTGTAAACGTCTCGACCAAGCTTTGTAGTTGGCTGTTCTCTCCTAGGTTTTTAGAAACTTGTTCGATATGGAATATTGGTGACTCTCTTTCTTTATACCGAAGAGTCTGTTTGTTTTCTATTTTAATCGGCGCTAATGAAGGGTGTTCCCTAATTTTTCTTTCAAATATTTTTGGAATGATGGACATCGAGAAGCATTGTTGATTTGGTTTATTTGATATAGCTTAGATAGTCCAACATCCTCATGCTTGAGTTTCATATTTTCTATCTCCCAATCATATATTTCTGCATTTAAATTATAGCCAACTAAGTATTGGTTCCCTAAGTGAATTTCCCCATAGATTTTTGGCTCAATATATTCTTTGTCATTTTGGATTTTGTAGAGTTGTCGAACGTCAACTTCTTCATCTATCAGTTTAGTCCAAGGTTCACCTTGAGAGGGGTGAATGGGCACAATAACTTTTTGTCCATTTCCTTTGAGATTTATCCTCTCTTTGTCTAATGAGATCGATGCTTTCATGTTTCGACCCCATGGTTGGCCCACCAAGGGTGGGAAAGATCTGGATCCTTATTTCAGGTCGATGAATTCGAAATTGACTTTCGTAGAAATTCCCTTGATGGTCGTGTCAACATTATTCCATACACTAATGGGTTCGATCAGACCTTTATCGGCTAATTTGAGATATATGCCTGACTCGTTTAGTTGAGGTCTACCTAATTGTTCCCATGTGTCTCGTGTCATAATATTTACTTGGGATCCAAAGTCGACAAGGACCTTTCGAACATGATATCCTTCAATTTCCAGGTTGACAAGTGGGTCGGCATCACTCTTATCTTTCTGATTAAGGCTGCATATATTTTTAGCTTGTTTCTCCATGCTAGGATTGTTCTTAATATTATATAACAGATCAATAAATTGTGCTACTAATTTGTCATTATGTATTAATTTAAGTAATTCTTATGAGACATCTTGTCGATTGTTATCAATCTCTTCTTGTTGGGTGAACTCTTGGAACATGTTTGATGCATGATTGTACAATTGTTTTTTCTTTATGGGGTTAGGATAATAATCTTTGTTTTTTTATTTTGCTTATGAGTGGATTATCATTACCAGTCTTTGTTCTTTGTCTAGTGACTACACATAAATTCTTTGTAGGGGTTATATCACATTTCTAAACACACGACAAGACATTAACATTTTTATTCTTATTTATTTTGTCAAGTATAGTGGGACAATCCTCTAGCGAGTGATTACCCACGCCACAACTAGTACAAAATTTCAGGTCGGTCCGATCTTTATACAGACAGTCTACGTATCGGTGGTCTTCTTTATAGCATGTAAAACACTGGATGGGTCGTCGTGGTCTGTTGTCCCAATTTCTATTGTATCGGCCTCGACCTCCAAATCCTCCACGACGATTGTCATACTGGTGCTCGTATCTTTGAAATTCATAGCGTTGGTTACTTTGTTCATTTTGTTCATTGTTCCTCGAGATATTGTCATTGTTCTGAGCAACAACGTTTGTTTGGTAGACTGCATGGTAATTTTGTCAATTCTTTAGGTTCAAATGGTAGTCAGCTATCGCATGAATTTTTACCTCATCGATTGAACACCATGATGCTTTTCCATTTTTCATATTGTAAGGGCATTCCTTCATCATGTGTGACCCATGTTCTTGGAAAATATCACAGAAACATTTTGTTTGAACAAAACAGACATCCTGTTGATTTAATTCTTATCGACATTTTTCTTTGGTATGTCTGGCCGTCGAGCAGGTTGTGTACTAGATGTCTTGACCTTTGAGGTTCAGTTCTCTTAATGATTTTTGCATGATTTCCAACTGCTCTTCGATGCAGTTGTCGACAGGATGTGCTGGATAGTCATCGTCCATATCGACCTGCAGTGCTTTCGTCGGTTCTTCTTCATATGATTTGAATGTGTCCAGACTTATATGCCTTCGGATCTTCTGTACAAGTCCTACAAGAAACCATTGAATTAATAATTGTTCATCAATGTTATAGTCTAATTAGTTCAATAGGTCCTTCCATTGCTTTTTATAGTCCTGAATGGTTTCTAAACAATTGTTTTCATCTTTTTTGTCGCCAGATGCTTTGCATTTGGTGTTTTGAAGAAGGATAGGAACTGTTATTTAATTTCTACCTTGGTCGCGTTAGGTGTCTTCTCAGTATATGACATATACCAAGTTAGTGCCCTCTTCCGTAAGGCACTAACGAACTGTGCCATCTATATGTCTTCACTAGTTACAACGTTAGCCTCCCATGTCGATTCACAGATGAACCAATGTCATCTGGGATCATCATCACCCTCATAGAGGGGCATGTGTGCTGGGCTATCCCCCATTTTGTCGACATTGGACTCGACATCTACTTCAGGTGGTGGTGGGATATTTTTTGCAGCTCTGTGTTGGTCACAGCTAGTTTCGACGGAACTATCTTTCCTATCAAACGTTTTATTTATCAGTTCCTCCTCGACAAGTAGTCGAATCAGTTCGACTTTTTCTACTGAAGTCCAAGCTAATATTGTAGCTCAGATATTCTCCTCCAAGGATCCGACTCTTCTATGTTTTCTGAAGTTGTGTTAGGCAAGGTGGGTGCTTCTTCATTTCCTAGATAGAGTAGGTTGATACTTCGGTTGGACAGGTATGTTTGGAGTGTAACCCAGTTTCCTTCCTCAGGTCGACGAATTACCAAATGATCGAATTCATTTCCTTCATCATCTAGTCGAACTCACCAGCTCATAGCCTTAGGCCCTCTTTGATAATGGCCTGCACATGGGCACTTAGGTTTTGATTAATTGGAGATAGAGGTCTTACTTCCTAGTGTATCTCAATATGGAGAGCTTCACGTTGCTCTATCCACAGATCTTCTTCCATTGGTGACACTTCTTCTTCATTTACGCCTTCTTCCTATCGGTAATGACCCAAATTTGGCAGATGTATTTCATGTTCAGTCACCCTAGTATTCATTCTTTTCTACAGTGCGATGGCCTGCTCTCTTCGCTCTTCCCTTCTCTTCTGCCTATTATTGCTTTCTATTCTCTGCAAATCCGGAGTGATTTTGTGAGTCACCATCTGAATTATTATTTCTTGTCCTGAATTTTCATTGCTGGTGGCTTCCTTCTGATGTTGACTAGAATCCTTCTACTCCACCTTGACACATGGCCAACTACCCCCCCATAGCCTACCTGACACTTTAGTAAGCCCAGATAGTTCTGTCTATTTGTTCAAGAAGTACTCCCACTCCCTTTCGGCAATGAAATTCTCCCACACTTTCTGCTTCTCTGCTCAGTTGGTATTCGGTGGCGGTTCGATCAGTGATGGATGTGGTTCGACAATATGCCCTACTCCTCTATCGATTAGGAATCTAAAAAAAAGGGTTGGTAGTGAGAAAAGGAATTGCTTGGTAAAGTTGGTATAGAACCTCTTTTCGATAGTTTCGACCGAAACTCTCTCTTCCACGGCCTGTTCCTGGCAGAATTCATCTGTGATTTTCTCAAACCACTATGACATGTTTTTTCATCCTCCTCTTATCAGTTTCTAGAGAAACTCTTGTTCCTTAGTGTCTATCAGCTTTTTCATCCAATAATTTCCTCAGAAACTGAGGCACCGATTCTATAATTTTTTCATGCGTTTTAGTGAAGAATTTCTCCTTCACCTGGGCAATAGTCAGCTTGTTTCTTCTAGCGTAATTCTGCAAGTAGTTTGTGATCTTACACTCCCATCAGTATTTAATCTCTTGCTCTCATATCATCTGCTAATGTTCATTTCATCTGTCATTAGAGGAAATTTGGGGTCTAAAATGAGCCTTATAAGAAAACACGCCAACAATAAGTTCTTGTGAGTTGGAATTCAAGAACCAATAGAATTCCAATAAAATGAGTCAACCATAATGGTTGAATTGACATATTTGTCATAAAAAAAACTACTTTTTTTGTTTGTATTTTTGACATATCTCCCTTTGTTTTTACTCAAATTTCAACTGGGAGAGCTCGTTGGATGCAGAATTTGATTCCGCATCTAACGAGTACCTACATTGCATACTTTTGATGGACCCTGCTACCCCAAAAACAAGAAATACCTGAAAAACATGATGATGATGTCATCATCACATTTTTTTTTCGGTATTTCTTGTTTTTGGGGTAGCGGGGTCCGTCAAAAGTATGTAGTGTGGGTACTCATTGGATGCGTAATCAAATTCCACATCCAACGAGCTCTCCCGATCAAAATTTGAGTAAAAACACAGGGAGATATGTCAAAAATATGAACACAAAAGAAGTTTTTTTCTTTTTTCCTCCAAAATTAATAAATATTATTTTATTATTTTAACTATTATTTTATTATTTTCCTTAGGAGGCCCATTTTAGACCTCAAAATTCCTCTAATGACGTATACTACCGAAAACAGAACCAATGTTGTAATCACTCAGATCACTAAGTTACCAATAATACACATATAGAATCATATAATCATAATAGATACAAGAGACAAGATAGTAGGTAGAATAACAACTTTATATTACATAAAACACATATGGGTTCATACAAACATCAAAGTGAACCAAGTTCGTATCTGGCTCAACAGTATTATATATGATTACAAAATAGTTACGAATAACTACTTGTCGGTTCAGTCAACTGACATGACCTTTGGAGGCTGACCTAATCTCTAATTAGTCATCTAACTAGTCTAGTCGGCTCATCGACTAGCTCCTCAAACACCCTCCCATTTATAGATTTTCATTAGGAGAATAGTTTTTCTATGGGTTATCTGGGGTAAATCAGTTCCTTCCATTCACCCTTGTTAGCATGGCCTATACGAAGTTTCTTGTGAAATAAGTGGCCTATACCGTGGAGCAAACTAGTGATTTGTAAATTTGTTGAAGATGACAATGTTTCCTAAAATGGTTAACCCCTACATTTGTATTTTTTTCCCTTGGAAAAATATAGCTCTGTAGCACATGATAAAATTTAACACAACCCAAGGGAACCTGAATGCATCACAAAAATAATTTACAAATCTATCCCTAACAAACCCCACAATAGCACCACTGAATCAATAGATGAATCATAAGAATGCAATTATTTTGATTAGTACAAAATATAAAACCTCAGAGCATACTCACTAGCAATCTATCAGCAACAAAGTCAATGTACTGATTCTTAACCTTGGAATTCATCCCACAACATCACATGGGAGAGAATCAAATACAAATTCTCTTTCAATCTCTACAACATCACAAACTATACAACGTTTTATGAGTTTCATCATGCAGAATAGGTGGCAGAGTTTCAGCTAGATCCTAATATTGTAGAGTGGTTCAGAAAAAACACATTATAGATATTCGAATGTGAGTGTAATCCTATAGCCTTTCTATATTTTGTTGTGCTTAGTGAATCAAAGACAATAAATTTCAGGGAGGATAGGTAAATGCCAACAAGAGACCATTGGGTAGTAGAGAATGGAAGGGGATACTATGCATCTTGCTGAAGACACCAGTTTGGTATTTTGATATAGTATCCACATCCATATGTAAGAGGTTTCAAGTTCTAACTAAAAAGACATTGAAAAATAAGTTAATGCAGGGAAACATACAAAATGTATAGGATTCTCCTAAGTCACTATGAATGGATAAATGATCCACATGCAATATATTCATTCTTCACTCTAATCCTTGAAAATTTTCATCATTAATTTCTTGGATGGTAAAAAAAACCAGAGTAAGCAGAAATAAAATGAGCTGCTTGTTTACCATACTGGAAGAGATAAATATTATTCATGTGCTATAAACCAACTATGAACCAAGATTACAAAGGATACCTTCATGGCTATAATCTGTACTCTAGATGATAAATCAGATAGGTTTCATGAGCTTTATAGTGATTTATCGGGGGGTTTTGATAACTTCATCTTCTGACAACTGTATGAGTCAGTAACATATTTTATCTAGATACTTTGGCTTTTAATGTCAATAGCCTAGAGTTGCTTAAGGCACTCCATTAAGGTTTTCTACATGATGTAATTGGAAATTCCAATGATCACTTTTAATCATCTTTAACATTGATATAATTTATTTTCCACATTGTAGCAAGAATAACAAAATGACCAAAATTAAATATTTAAAGGAATAAGCTTGCATCCAGAAACAAATTCATATGCAATAAATAACAATAATAGTAAGATGATTTCTTAACTCAATTGAGGCCATGACCTTTTATGTTGTACAAAACAACCAATCTACAAATCATTTTGAATTTGAAAATCAAAACTAAGTTTAAATACAAACTACTCAATTTGCACATGAAGTCACCATGTTATTATATTGTAGACACAAAGAAGATGCTCAGAGGAATCAAAATTGGAAACTATCACAAGGATTTATCATTTTGTTTGCATTTCACAAGATGTTGATTTTTTCCCTTAACATTTCCATTTCCCAAAATTTTATGGCAAGATAGATCTAATATACTCAACATATACATGGTGCTCCTACATAGCAATTTCCAACTAATTTGCATCAATCTAGTTGAAAGAGGAAACATTGATCTCTCTCACCGCTTCTAAGAATGCAACCATATCCTTTCATTCATTGAATAATAATCACTTATTTAATTTTTTTTTGTCCTACCACAATATACAAGGACTTGAACACAATTCAACAAAGGGTATGAAATAGTAAAGAATGGGTCATGAGTTAAGATTTGGTCATCATTAGATTAGTTATGAGTTGAAGTTTCCTGGTGTCAGACACGAGTTCCTCTTCTTGTTCTTCCAGTGTTTATCAAACATCAACCCCTTTTTCTTAAGTCCTCTTGCTGAATTTGAATTCTATCACTGTTTACAACAGAGATTTCTCATGTTTGTCTCATATACAGACTTAATATACACATGGTTATTCCTCATTGAATTATCTCAAATCCTTAGCTCAGTATTTACCACTCTCATGACAAATTAAAATTCCAATCTATCATTAGTTTCCGGCTTCACACATATAATGAAACTCTATTAATCTCAACTCTACACAAACACTGAGATTCTGCCATTTTCTAAGATATCATATAGAATAGAATTATTCCACTAAACATACACAGAAGAATCAATAATATAATGAAACACTATTTTATCAATTCATTTATGTACATGCGTATTCTATTCAGAGAACTCTCATTTCTCTCCATGGCTTGATTTCACATTCGTTTGGTCAATAAACTCAATAAGCCAAGTTTACTATGTCCTTAGAATTACAATATAAATCCTGGAATTCAATGCCTATAGATCACTAAACAAACCTCCTAGAATCGTGCAACTACTTCTAAACTTATGAAACTTGATCCTATATTTACTGAACCGAATAGATAAATCCTTATCCTATCCGCTAGCTTCTCCCACGAATTATGCCACCATGCAAATTTAGTTTCATGACTAAGATCTTGTACTTATGACTCATAACATAACTAGAACCTTCTAGATTTATTTTGCAAACATAGGATAATACATTAATTTAACTTAAGGAATTGAATTGCTCATAAATTGTCGTCACTCTTTTTGGACTAATCTTCAATGTTAAATATGAGAGAATATGATTCTGCATCGGCTATGCTTGTTTGGGTGTCTATATCTGTTATTTAATAAAAATTTGCAATAGGGTTAGAAAATAAAATATTGTGGTTGGAATGTTGAGAAACACAATTTAATAGTTCAGTCTTTGGACATTTCGCTATCTTTGAATACCTTTGTGAAGAAAAGGTTTACTTGGGTTGAATATATTAGCTTGAAATACTTTGTTTTGATCCCTCTAGAATCATGCAAAACAGAGTGTTGTTCAAATAACAAAGAGACAAGAAAAAAAAAGAGAAAAGTTCAAGATGGTCATAAAACAACATTGTATGCAAAATGGTGAAAACAACATGTGATGATTTAGGCATTTGCTAAGAACTGTAATCATCGGATTGATGAATGAAGAGAAGCAGGTTCAAAAATATGGATTATTCAATCTGGCATGAGATTAATATGGATTTTTCTATCAGTCACTAATGTACATT
The DNA here is from genome assembly GCA_001517045.1 of Pseudotsuga menziesii. NCBI lineage: Eukaryota > Viridiplantae > Streptophyta > Pinopsida > Pinales > Pinaceae > Pseudotsuga > Pseudotsuga menziesii. The sequence goes on from LPNX010169412.1 coordinate 376,588, forward strand.
AAGACTGTTGAAATGCCAACTATTATATTTTATCTTATAAGTATGAAAATCTCTTGGTCTACAAGAATTTCAAAGTTTTCTATAAGACATGCATAGGCCTCATGATGAAGTCCAACTGAGTGGTTTAAGTTGAAGAAAAAAAGATGTAAGGAAATATTTATCCATTTTATATAAACATTTTGCTTACCCATTTTATAAATATATTTTGCTTAGCCATTTTATAAATATATTGATTGTATGTATTGGTATTATAAAAATAATATTCACTTCATAAACCTATCAGTCTTTGGATGGGTTTATGTATTTTATGAAAAATATTTATTTCATATGATATAGGGACATTGACGTCATAACCCAATATACCCGAATTTGTGAAAAAAAATATACGTGAAATCGATTAAAAAAAACTCATTTGCGTGCATTCCTCAATGTGCATTCCTAAGCTTGCATTCCTAAGCTTGCATTCCTCAACGTGCATTCCTTAGCGTGCATTCCTTAGCGTGCATTCCTAAGCTTGCATTCCTCAGAGTGCATTCCTTGGCATGCATACCAAACCAACCATGACTGCAATTGAAATCGGGTCGTCACGTACTATGACAACAGATGAAACAAGGGCATCTTGCACCATGGCAACAAACACAGGGGCCTTCTCTACCACGACATCAGGAGAAGCATGGGGTTCCCAGGTTGAACGGTTCATAGCGAAAAAATTCAAAGAGAATGCTGATGAATGGAGTGATACAAGCATATGGCCAACTGGTATGTTAAATATCCTTTTAAGAGTAGGAGTGGATAGGTTTATTTTGGGACAATTAAATTTCCAAAATGAGGAGATAGATGATGCCATATGTAGTTATGATCATGGGGATATGTAATTGAATTTTTTTGGGAAAAGGGTTCATCTAGACCCTGATTTGGTTTCCAGAGCAACCAAAATTCCACGAAGAGAGGGGGCAATGTTAAAATCTTGGAAAACCCCCAAGATAGAAAATATTCTGATGGCCAGTAAAATTTGTGGGAAACGGGTTGTTGTTCCCAGGAGTGGTCTAAAAATGGAAGATGTTCCTCAAGGAATATACACAACCCTGATTTAGATTATCCTTAGGACCATTATGAATCACCATAAGCGACATGATATTTCAGATGATTGCATGAAGTTGGCCATACAATGGGTTGAATACATGGCCATAGATGTCCCTCATATATTGGCTAGGAAATTGCACTCTGCATTGCAAGATAGTAAAATGAAGAGGGTGAAGTTTGGTTACCTGGGAACACTACAAAAAATTATTGATTTATGTCGACCCAGTGTTGTAGGGTCAATATCTATTACAACATACATTAGGAAACATAAATAACAATGAAAAAATGAGGAATTACCTCAACCATCTTTAAAGAACAATGTAGAAGGAGTTTCTACTGTCACTACATCACAGTACATGGACAACCTTTCAAGGACAATATGGAATCTGTGGGAAACAACATGCCTTCACTTTGCACTGAAGAAGATGTTGTTGTCACAACTTTGGATGGAATGCATGGAAATGTAAATACAGGTCAATGGGAGGAATTTGTCCTAGTGATGAATTAACCGACTAGTGATGAATACCTAATTCATTCCAAATATTCTTTTGATGGTAGATTTTTTTCTTCTTTATTTTAGAAAATGGTGCATTTCAAAGAACAATATACCTTGTGGGAGGATTCCTTCACAACTAGCGACGAATTGTGTAGAACTAAGGATGTCCAAATTCTTGATTTCGTACATTGTGTTACAGGTCTAGAGAAAAAAATCGTGGAAACTGAAAAAATAATTGGCCAGAAGGATAAATTTATTAAGGATCAATGTTCTAAATTTAGTGTAGTTCTAGAAGGATCGATTTCTGACCTTGACAGACTGAAAGACATGTTTCAGGATGAAAAGAAAAAAGATGAGGAAACTATAGGGAGACTTGAAACTGAGCTGAAAACAGGCATGAAGTTTTGAACATGCCACCAATGAAATACTGTATTTGGTAAGGAAGCAGAACTTCAGCAAGAATTGAAGCAAAAAGAAACATTTATTGTTGTTCTGAAGGTTGATTTTGAAAATAAAATGAGAGAAATGATCATTAAACATCAAAATGAGACTGCAAAATATGAAACAAGATTGGAAAAATTGAGAAAAAACAATTAAAGTTAAAGATGGGTTGCTGAAAACTAAGAGAATTGAAAGGATTTCAGGAACTCTCGATACTAAAAGAGCTAGAAGAGGAAAATAATCAACAGTCAAGGGTAAGCAGGTCTGCACACCAAAAGAATCAACAGTCAAGGGTAAAAATTTCATCACACCAAAAGAATCCAAAGTCAAGGGTAAAAAGGTCAGCACACCAAAACGTTTTGACAGTACAAAACTTGGTGATGTAACAATGGAGAGATTAATCTAGTTCGGAAGTCCTTGCAACAATGAGAGAAGAACTTGAATGAAGCTGATTCAACAATCCATGCTATAGAGTTTACATTTGGCTCATCATATCCAACATTGAAGAAGAAGATAGAGGAGAAGGAGGACAAAATTAGAGACCTTCACCAAAACTATTGGAGAAGGGAAAAGCATTACATTTGGGATGTGATAGTGAGATACAAGATTTGAAATCCCAAATTAAGGCTTTGCAGGAGAAACATGTGGTAGAAGCAATTTGGTATACTCCATCTGATGCAGATTTGAGGGCACACAAGCTCGAGAAGGAGGTACAACAGGTCAAGAGAAAATTAACTGTAGTTCAATATGAGCTAAAGTGGATGAAGGATGATATTAAAATAAAGGAAGATGAGCACTCAAAGCAGCAAAATAATAATGTAGATATGTTGAAGAAATTCCTAGAATAAAAAGATAGATTACATACAAAAGTGATAAATCTTGCAAACAAAGTGAAATAGAAAGAAAAACAATTACAACATATGGCTAATGAAGCTTCTATAGAACTGGAGGGTTCTGGAAAAGGCAAGAGAAGCTATAGCAAATTTTCTTATTCTAAAAAGGAGGAATTGCAAAAACCTCCCAAGCAGCCTAGAGTTCTAGAATAATATGGTGTACATTTGATGTCTATGTACATACTAATATTGTTGTAATATAAATTGTAAGTATTTCTTGGCAATGCATATATTTTGATATAGTTAATGTGTTTCTAATGTGTAATACATATGTGCATTTTTCCTATATCTACGAGATTTTAATGCGCAACCCATACTGAGAAGTGTGTATGAAACTACAAATGATGAAATATATTCTACAAATGAATTGATAGATGAAATATTCTTGAAATATATTCTACAAATGAATTGACAGATCATCATCTCCAGTGCAATACATAAAAAATTCCCTTCAAAATGGGATTAAAACTAGCCCTTCAAATTTGATCACTGGAGGTTATGAAAAATTAACATTTGGTCTACCTGACACTAACACATACCCTTGCCACAGAATTGGGTGCACCTTGAGCTCACCCTTAGTCTTCCCAACATTTTGTACTTTATGTGTACTAAAAAGATGCATGTTCAATTTTCCTAAAAATCAAAATATTTCCCAGCTATTCAAATTTTACAAATTATAATCATCGAAAGTACAGGGAAACTGCTCCACGTGCAGAAGAGTCTATATAGGCTCTGGACTCTGGAGTCTCTGGGAAAACACATGATTTTTGAGTATGTTAAAGTGACCTTTAATGTCCTCCAAGAGACGAGGGAATCATACACAAATCACATTAATCCCAAGATATAGATATACTACATCATGAGAATCCCGAACTCATAATAACATTTATTAAGACTTAGTCAATAAATAGGGCCTCTTGCTAAGGAAAATCTCATTTGGACCTCATTTATGGTTTTTTATGTTCATAAAAACTCAACCCCTGAGCGTCATTATTTCCCCTCTCATGGATGTCGAAGAAAGAATTTCCAACATGGTGATATCAAAGGTAGAAATGGGAGGAGTTGGGAAGATAAATGCAGAGTCCTATTGCCGATGCAGGGGCTTCATAGCTCCCCTATTCAGTCACATGACAAAACCTTTAGCTCATATCTTTGGTCCTATATTTTTTGGAGTGACGTGGGATTGGTGGATGAGAACACACCAATTTTGATCCAGAGAAACAAGTAACTGGACTACAGACAGTTTCGACACCTACTGCAGATATGAGAAAAGACACAAAAGCTATATGCACCTAAACAAATAATTTAATGTTGCTACACTATGCTTGCCAATCCCATCTTGGATGGAAGCATAATTAGTGCCAACAATGGGCAATTTTCGAGTAGCAACTATCCATTATATGTCGTGCAGATAGTCTTTTCCTCAAAAGAACATAATCAGGGTGCCAAGAGATGGGCTGGAACAAGGAGTTGGAGCACTGGTACTATTGAGTGGAACCGTTGGGGCTGGACAAAAGAAGACAATCAAGGATGCAGGGGGCAGGGTTACAAAACTATTTGATAGACACAGGTGAGGATGGTGAAGCTGGTGGGAGAAATCCTGGTTGGGGTTTATCCAACATTTTGACTTGTAACTGGTTCTTCAGAGTTTGGAATATGAAGGAATGAACAATTTCACAATTTGTCATTTCATCTCTTGTTTGCTACCTTGCTTGTATTATGAAAATATTGATGATTGAAGCAATTTTTGTTGATTTTTAGCTTGTCCAACATTCTCATTGTGTATAACGCAGTCATGTCTAATTTTTTTACAATGAAAATCAGTTCCTTGATATTCAATAATGAATCAAACAGAACTCTGTTAATACGTTAAGGTTTCAGTTTTCAACAAATTATGGAAACTAGACAACAAAAAAGTCTAGCAGGACTTAAACAAATAAAATATGGACACACTTGTTTCAACTTAAAAAAATGAGCATAATGCAGACTTGTCAACCACCAAAATGGGTATAACTAAACAATAATAGCAAGTAATATCAAACTAAGTAAGAACATATATCCTATACTTACTTATGAACTCAAGCTAATTCATCAGCTGCAAGGGAATGTGTCCTTTCATGCACCCGTTCAGTTATATTCCTTGGCTTTCATTCCATAAATTGCATCACTTGTATTGTTGAAACTCTAGCGGAAAATTATAGGTTGATTACAATCACATTCAAAATTCATCCAATAAGAGTTCAATACTGGTTTTTTGGTCTTCTGGTCCTTATTATGCCCTCAATCAGTTTGCTTAAATTGTCATATGCTTGGTTTATAATGTCAATGGGGTGTCTTCAAATATGATTAGACTCTTTAACCAACTTCATATGTTCTTCATTAATTAATCCTAATGACCAAACTTGAAATCTTGTGTATGAAATCTGGAATGGCATAATTACACATTTCTGAGCCTACTCATCCATGAATAAACTCTTTCAAATTGGTGAAGAAAAATGCATTAGACAAATTAATAACATCAAGAAGAAACCCTGAAGATTAATTTATGGACCTTCTAAAACTATGCTTTAGGGAAATCAGACCAAGCCTAGGAGAAGATCAAAAATTGTCCCAAGTATGGATTTATTGGTAAAATCTGCCTAACTGGCCTTAGGGAAATGCCTGCCACCGCTCATAGGATGATTACAAATATTCTAAGAGTGTGGATCTCTAGAGTGTTGTATGGTACATCCAACCATATCATTATCCTGACCAAAAATTATTTCAGGAACAAGATATCAATCTACCAAAAGTGCCTCTCAACCACATTTTCATTGCTCCAAAAAAATGCCCGTCGAGGAGAGAGAAAGAAGATCCAGAAGATGAAAGTGGTATTTTTGGATTCAACTCCATAGATGTAAAATGATGTATAAATTGATATCTAAGTGATAATTGATAAGTTTTTACATTGAGGCTCGCCTTTATAGGCTTGAGCATGTGTAGTGAAGGGTTACACCCTTTTACTTAGTAATTAATAACTATAATTAATATATTATTTTATATTTGTTACACTCTTCATGAAGAGTTATTTATTTAATTGTTAATAGTTATTTGGTGTTTATTTATTATATATTTTTGTTCATTACAATATCAACCTTCCAAAATAGAAGAAAAATGTTATTTTACATAATAAAGAGAAAGGAAAAATGGCTAAGTGTTGTAAAGGGGCTAAGTGATGCCTGCAGTAAGGATGATGCCCGCTTGACATGGCATGGAATAGATGATGATGTGGCATGAAGTTGAAATCATTTTTGCTTTATGAAATCATTCTGGAGAAATACGACAAATTAGTGAAAATCAGGAAATTGGCTAAGTATGGGAAAATTGGTCCAAGTAGCCTTAAGATGATGCCCGCCACAAATTGTGTTGAAGAAAATGCCCGCAACACATGGGGACATTTTAGTTTGTTATTTTTTCTACTCAAACATTGTCTCATTTTTTACAAAGAGACCCTGAAGGAGAATTTATGGACCTGCCAAAACTGTGGTTTAGGGAAATTAGACCAAGCCTAGGAGAAGATAAAAAATTGTCCTAACTGAACTTAGGGAAATTCCCTCCACAACTCATAGGATGATGATAAAAATATTCTGAGAGTGTGGATATATATAGTGTTTTATGGTGCATCCAACCATATCATTATCCTAGCCAAAAATTCTTTCAGGAAGAAGATATCAATCTGCCAAAAGTGCCTCTCAGCTATATTTGCACTGCTCCAGAAAAATGCCCACCGAGGAGAGATAAAGAAGCTCCATAATATGAAAGTGGTCGTGATGGATTCACCTTGTTGTCCTCTACCCATTTTGTATCTCACTTTCCAAATTTGAAGGAAAAATGAAATCACCTTGGTGACCTGGGGTTTGAAGAGAACTGGTTAAGTGTTAGAAAAAGAATTTTAGAGACCATTTGGAAATGCTTGCAAGGGGACTTTCCTTTGATGATAAAATTCATTAGATGATATGGTCTTGTTCATTGTTGAAATTTCTATCTATCCATGTTCTTTGTTTTTGTTATGGTGATCAGATAAGGAAAATATCAACCTCCCAAAATAGAAGAAAAATGTTATTTTGCATACTAAAGACAAAGGGAAAATTGCTAAGTCTTGTAAAGTGGCTAAGTAATGCCTACATTAAGGTTTATGCCTGCATGGCATGGCATGGCATAGATGATGATGTGGGATGAAGTTAAAATAATTGTTGCATTATGACATCATTATGGAGAAATATGACAAATTAGTGAAAATCAGGAAATTGGCTAAGTATAGGAAAACTGGTCCAAGTATCCTTAAGAGGATACTTGCCACAAATTGTGTGTTGAAGAAAATTCCCGTAGCACATGGGGATCTTGTAGGTTGTTGCTTTGTCTACTCAACCATGGTCTCAATTTGTCCAAAGAGACAAGTAAATAAATTATGTTAATTATATAATTGAGTACATTGATGTTGTTGATTATGTTTGGTGGGAGTCTTTGTTAAATGATCAAAGTGACATAATTTCATGCTAAACAGATAGAGATACATTTTTAAAAGGCCATTTAGCTAGCCACAATCTATGTCAATGAACCCGAGGAAACAATTGTTGTTGAACAACATGAATCTCATGGTGTTATTGAGTATTCACAATAAGAGGAGGTGAATAATGAAGAATACACCTTCTAGAGAAAGCTTGAATATCATTGGGTTTTTTAATAAAATATGTAAATTAAAGATAGCCCTCGGACTGTTAAAGCTATTACAGAACTTTAAAAAAAATTCTTGCAACAACTACTCTGTTTTAGCAAGTTCTTGTTACAACTCCTCCTTTTTAGAAAATATTATTGTTATAAGGTTTTTGTTTCTGGAAAGTTATACTTTGTTTCCTATAAGTGCAAATCCTCATGGGGCATGTTTTGATGATTCTAGAAGGCTATAATAAGAGGTTTTTTAGATAGTTTGAAGACAATATAGAAGCATATTCACAATAATCCACATGTTAGGAAAGGTATGTTATCGTTTCAAACTTACAAATTTCATATATAATGAAATTTTTATTCGAAAAGAAAAACCAATTATAACAGAAAAATAATATACCAGACATAATTGAATGAAACAAATACATAATTCATATGTATTAAATAGTAGAATCCACCATATAGATTACACCAAACAGTATAAAAAATTATTAATGAAATGTAAAATGTTTACAACTCCAAATGGGGTACACTAGTCCTCATCCCTAATCCATAACAACGATGGACAGGGTCCCATTGGTGTGAATCCCACGAAAAGTGTACTTGTACACAAGGCTGCAAGCTATTATACAAATATAAAAATCTAAATTTTGGTCCCACTCTCCATTTACCAACAAGTTGAGTCTGATCACTTGTGCCTGAAATTGGCTGATATCTATCAGGAAAGGTTGGCCATGCATAGAAAATTGCCTCCTTAAGATTCTCATAGCCGTCTATGATAAAATATAGTGAATTATTCATCTTTACAATCCCAGGAGGTATAGAATGCATTGCAATTAGTTCAAAAGTAAGCATGAAACTTTCATCCGAATAAGGAATTTCCACATAAGATTCACTGCGTATAATGTTCCGAGACCTTATTTGATTGAAAATTTTGTAGGAAAGAAGATGAATATTCTGGCGATGCACTCGATTGTGCTGCAATACTCCAATATATGATGCAATGCATTTTGTGTTCCATATTCTGTAGAGGAAACTAATCTAGCAGTCACAACTTCACTATCACCTTTTGTTGTGAGAAGTTGAAAAGTGGTGTGCTTATCATCATTCGTAACAAGAAAGAGAAAAAAAAAGATTCCCCTTTTCGAGTGCTCATGCCCCACCTTTTAATAGATCTCACGGTAAATAAAACATCATCAATTAATGCCTACAACACAACAAAATATAACCGTAGATACTATAAAGAAATCTTCCATTTATGAATTGAAAAATCAACATTAAAAGATACATATGTATACTCACCATCTATGATTTCAGTTGGTATAACAGACCTTGTTTTGTACTTTGAACTAAGATATTTATCACACGGTTGTTATGTTTTATCCATTATGGTTTCCAAGTTCAAAATATTGTGTCTATTATTTCTATGCTTGGTTTTTCTTTTAATGATCCTACTATATATTGGGGGGTCTTTCTAACCCCCCCCTCCCCAAAACCTGTTGGACTTTTTTTTTGGGGGGGGGGAGGGGGGGGGGGGGGGGCTTTCCAACCCCCCCCCCCCTAAAAAAAAAATTAGGTATTTGGGGGTGGTTCTGAAAACCCCCCCTCAAAACTCCTGAAAGTTGGACATTTGGGGGTGGTTTTTAAACCCCCTCCCCCCACAAAACAAAGTTTTCTTAGGTCTTTGGGGGTAGTTCTTAAAAATCCCCCTCAAAAGTCCCTAAAGTTGGACTTTTGGGGGCAATTTTTAAACCTCCCCCAAAAGTCCAATTCTCAGGACTTTGAGGGGGGTTTTTAAGGACCGCCCCCAAATACCGTAATGTTTTTTTTGGGGGGGCAGTGGGGTTAGAAAAACTACCGCAAGCCACCTTTATGGGGGTATTTCTACCCCCCCCCCCCCCTCCCCCCCCCCAAAAAAAAGTCAAAAAGTCCAACAAGATTTTTTTTGGGGTGGGGTTTAAAAACTGCCCCAAAAATTATTTAGAATTGAACTTTGGAGGGGGGGGGGGGGGTTAGCAAAACTGCCGCAAGCCAAAACCGCCCCCAAAAGGGTATTTTGTTGTAGTGAGACAATGAAGTTGAACGCATTGGCAGAGAATACAATAATTCAAGAAGATAGAGATCAAGATGGAGTTTACCAAACAAACAAAGATAAGTATTTGAATTGCCATTTCCTATATATCTAGTTGTTTAGTTATATACATAAATATGTTCTTAGATTTAGGAAGTGTATTATGCATGTTAGAGTGTTTTCCATTCATGAACATTTTACTGCTAATATGCATATGTTGGGTAAGTGGCTTATGGTGTTGTACACTATTTCATTGCCACTTATCTAGAGTGAAACCTCTTTGCTGACATAATGTCTTGGTAGAGATGGAAGGCATCTAGAAAGTTACCGTATGTATACGAGATATGGATGAATTTTATATTAGCTGAAATAGTTGCATAATTATATAACACATATCTTTATGCATAAGAATTTTTCATTATGAATATGTTATGAAATGTTTCTAATCATACAATTGTATTTGACTCGTAGGAAGGATTGTATGTAGTCACCTACAAGAGAAGAAATGATGAAGTTATGCATGTACGATGAAGTTGCGGATGTACAATGCCATTGCAAATGCACAAAGGGAGAATGATAAAGAACAAGTTGCAAGAGGGAGCTGTAAATCTCAATTATGTTCCTATAGAAGAACATGTGGCAGATGTTTTGACTAAGCCTCTGTCTCATGTAAAGTTTGAACACTTTTTAAACAAGCTTGGTGTAGTCCAAAAATATGGAGTGACTGTAGAAGATCTCTGAGTTCTACAATATGGTACGATAGGATGGATAACTTCTTGATGGAATAAGGATTTAACAAGAGTAAAGAGGGTTCCAACCTTTACTTTAAGGTTGGATGTGGAATAATGGTATATGTCGATGACCTGACAGGATAGGACGAACTCATTATAGATGCAAATAGGAAGTGCTAGAAAGAGCATTTCATGATGACGTTTAAGTTTGGGATCAGGTGTGATCACATGGCTTGGTGTGGTTTGAAAGGGGGGGCAATGATGATGATGTTGTAGAACTTCCTTGAAAGGGGGAGCAGTGATTATGATGTTGAATACCTTCCTTAAAAGGGGGAGCAGTGATGATTATGTTGCAGTGGGATTGTATCATCCCTTGACATTAGTCCTAAAGTGATCCACAGACCTTTATCTCCGTGTTGTGGTGGATTGTATCATCCTTAAACATTATTCCTAAAGTGATCGGTAGACCTTTGTCTCCATGTTGTGGTGTATTGTATCATCCCTAGACATTAGTCCTAAAGTGATCTGCAGACCTTTGCATCTGTGTTGTGGTGGATTGTATCATCCATACACAGTAGTCCTAAAGTGATCTGCAGACCTTTGTCTCTATGTTGTGGTGGATTGTATCCTCCCTGGTGTTATCAACCCAAATGGAACTTCTCCGTTCGAGTGCCGACATTCCTTATGTTGGTACACAAAAGGACATCTTAGGATTGAAGTTTTCCAAAACACTATATATGGGCATGAATTGGGATGCATTTACCCTTGAACCAGCTTGCCATATTATTTTTATAAGTGTTGAGTTGCGTACACGACTATTTCCATTGACAACTCGCGTACTGTACGCGACTATCTACATTGCAACCCGCGTACATCAGCGTACGCGGGTTTCCTATATTAATAGTTGTGTACATCTTGATTCGACATTAAAAATATAAATCATGATTAATGGAGATTAGTTGGGCCCTAGTCATTAACTATCCTAACTGTTTCAACCTCCTCAACCTTCGAGACCACTCTATTTCCCAAAGTATAAATAGAGGCTTTGGGGAGGGCATTAATTAATCAAGTTTGGAGAGAAAAGTTATGTTGGTGGTATATATTTAGAAGTCTTGGAGTAGCAGAACTCAGAGTCCTTTGGTTGCAGAGGAGTCCTTGTCTCAGAAGCTGGGTTGTACTCTTATCTCATTCACTGATTGTTAATAAAGAGAATTCTTCTTCTAACATTGTATTGAGTCTCTTTCATGTATCATGGTTAATGAATATTTTGATTATGTACTGGATATATTGTTTATATAACCTCTCATATATACATGTATAATATTGTACTTGGAGAATTTTCTCTTTGCAGGTGAAGGAGGTGCATCCCTGAAAGATTTGGAGAGAAGAGGAGCAGAAGAAGATCAAGCTTGGATCAACCGTCGGTAATCGGGTGAGTCAAGACTTTCTTCCTATTTCCTTTCTGTTCTCTATTAAAGTTGATTGTCTGCAAGGTTAGTAGTAAGTTGGTAACTCCATACCCTAGGTTACAAGGGTGTTTAATCCTGAACAACAGAACTGGCGACTCTGCTGGGGAGTCCTGCCTGCTGTGGGTTAGTCCTATGGATCCTTGCCCAGTCTTTGCTTTGATTCAGTGTGTGGTTTTTTGTCTTGGTTTGGACTTGCAGTAGTGTTTTAGAGACCTTTATAATTTTTCTTTTTTTGAAAAATTTTACTCCTGTACACGGGTTGTTGTGCTACACAATCGCATACATAGGTTGCTGTATTGAACAGTTGCATACAGTACGCGGGTTGCTCAACTAGATAGTTGCGTACATACCTTAGCAACAAAATTTTTGGGTAGGGTTGCTTGTCCCTGTCCTTTTTTGTATTTTGTCTTGCTTTGTGGTCTTCTAGTACTGGCATTGTACTACAGGTTTGAAAGCCACGTTAACCATACTTCGTGCTTTTCAGTAAGCCCTTGAGTTTTTGTTGGTTGGATTTTATTTCTTTTAGCAATTTGAGGTGGATTTTCCTATTGGGTGATAGGTCCAAGTGCTGTGTGTCTGAATCAGTGATCAAGGTTCTAGATACCATGTATCCCGTGCTATTTCCAAGTAGTGTCGGTTTGTCACTTGCCTTTTATTGATTTTAGTGGATTTCATTCATTGTGTCTTCCCAAGCTAGGTGTTTTCCAAGTTTATTCCTTAGGTGGTTGATCTTTGGTTCTTATAAGTCTGTTATACTTCATTTTTCTTGCTTTATATAGTTTGATTATCCAAGCATACTCAAGAATTTTTGCATTTAGGTGCATAGTAATTTTTGAAGAATTTGAAAAGTGAAAAGAAAAGCATTGGAAACATTTGCATTTAAATTGCATATGGTAGTTTTACTTTCAGTTTTTAAATAAAATCTCAAAAATTACAAAAATAAGTCTTATCTTTCTCTTTCCTAGTTGCATTTTCATTAGTTCATATTTACAAAAAAAAGAAAAAGAAGCTTGCTTTAAATAGTGATAATTTGCTTTTGAATTCATTTATACACATGTTTTACTTTTCTTATCGAGTCTATAATATCACAGTCATTCACGCCACTTATCCTTCGATTAAGAACAACCCTTAAAATGAACACTATAATTTAAAATTTATTAGCAAGTTTTGTTTTATAGGGTCATACACCTACTAGCGTAGGCTAGAATTGTGGGATAGGAAGTGTAAACTCCCCATGAGTACTTAAATTTAGATGTAGTTGGCTAATCGATAGGTAAATCCTTCTCTGTTTTGATCGCATCTGGGAAGCTCCTCTCAAACGAGAGTTAAGCACGAGGCCGCATGGAGGCATTGGATCGAGGATATAACCCTATGATTCCTTGTCAAAATGTAAACCAAGGTTTCTACGCATCTAGGGATCCTGTCCTAGACAGATTTTTGGGCTTTGCTACCCTGCCCATGCGTACAAATCAAGCTTGCGACTGTCCCCCCAGACTGTTGATATAGTTAAGGTAGCCTCTAGTCTCTTAGACATCTAGGGTTTATACATAGGTAAACTGGAAGGCTATTTCTGGTTCACCTTGGACAAGCTTGGAAGGTAAACCTTGTTGAAAGTGTAGGAGGGCGGTGGGTGATTCCTCCGCTTGTGCCTAAGAACCTCTTCAAGGACGCCAAGAAACTGTCTCTCATCTTTCTTTAGGGAAGCATATCTTATACCCCTTGTGATTGTTGAGACTTTAAGAAATTTTTGTAGTGATTGATCTGTGGTTTGTCTATGTTTTTAGCAGGCCTTAGGGTGCGAAGAGTCAAATTTACAATCATGGAGGACCAATCTATCAGAAGGTCATGAAGGTTGCAAAACCTTCCTCCGCTTATCACATTGGAACCTCCACCTCCCTCTCAAAGGCGAAGATTGGACACAGACGGTTCTTTCGAACCGATAGGAGTTAGTGAAGTTCTGGGTGAATCAGAACTTAGGGTAAACCATTTTAATTTAAACACAGTTGAGATAGAAGACTTGCAGGCTGACGAGTTTGCAAGGAATTTTAATTCACCTCTAACTGACTTAAACGATCCAGTGATCGTTGAGGTTCATCCTTTCAATCCACCCGTGATTGGTGTCCCTTTGGGCAGAATAATGTCTACTACAGGAGAAAGTTCTTTTACTTCCACCTCAGCCACTCCGACTGAAGGGGTGCTACCTCCCCTGGTAGGTGCCCCTAGAACAAGTATACCTACTACACTGTTAACTCTAGCTAGCCGAATGGTTCAACCACCAGCTCCCACAAGTTTAGCAGGTGCTTCTGGTGGTATGGTCACTGGGATTCCTAGTGTACCTACAGTTCCTACTTCCTTCACACACACTGCCTAGAGTGGTCCTATAGGATCCTTGGATTTTGTCCAAGGTTTTCCTTGGAATGGGGGGCACATTCCCCTATCCACTCCACACGTAGGCCCAATGCCCTCATATGTAGGGGTACAATTTGTAAACCCTAATCCTTATGGTCAATGTTTTCAAACTCCAGTTTCAGCTCCATTCACGAGGGATACCTGCTACTGTATTCCGAACCCCAACTTTGACTAGGGCAACTAGAACCTCTTATACTGCACCACACATAAAAAATCCACTGGATTATGGATGGAATCCTTTCCAAAGCATCCCACCCACTTCACAATCGGCAGTAGGGGGAAACCCCACCTTCACATATGGGAATATGGGGGAAAGTCCCTCTAATCCCCAAGTTGTTATTTTTAATGCTCCAGTTAGACCCAATCTTCCTTTCCTAGCAACGTTAAATTTGCCAAATTTGTCGAAACTAATGAATGACCCGGTGAGAATCTTATACCAAAATCCTGTCACCATCATGTGATAAGACATTTGACATGCCTACTTGCCCTGAATCCTAGCTCTTGGAGTGGAAACCCACTAAATGCCAATCTTTCATGAAAATTCCTAGCATCGCATTTCCTTTGTTAGCCAAAAGTGGTACCTTGTTCGTACCGCCTATCGCTTGTTATCCACAAGTGGTGCCGCCGCTTATGGCCATTAGTCCATAAGCATTTCTTACCATAACCGCTCTTTCATTGAAGGAGAAACGCGGTACCCTGGGTAAAAAGGGAAAATAGAAGTTTCTCGAGGCTTCTAGATGATAAGCCTCGTGTCCTCCCTTATCCCTACTGTTGTGGGTTAGTTGAGCTCGAGATCCCTCATCCTAGGATCTTAGAGGCCACCTCACCCACTTATCTCTCAACCATCCCTATCCATTTAGCCTTATAAATACAAGCTTATGGCCATGGTTGAGGGAGAGAACTCTTAAGGTATTGTTATGCTATTGGATTGATCACTTGGTCCATACCGTTGGAGAGTATAGAGAGATCTAGAGTCGGAGTTTATGGGGATGAGAATGCTTGGTTTCATGGAGATGCATGTCAACACTAAGGCTTGGTTGTAAACTTCTTTATATTTCTATATTAATGCAAGTTGATTTATGTCCCACATATATTGTTGTTGTTCAATTTCACATGTATGTTGTTAGATTCCTAAGTCACTAACATAGATTAGTAGACCATATTCTAGCTGCCTTGATCTATTTGCGTGTTGAAGCTTATTACAGGTACACAGGGTAACGATGGAAGCATTGCATTCCAAGTATCTACAATGTCTAGGGAGAGTATTCAACCTCTATCCTCTATTTGTTCTGGATCTGAACCATTCAGACCAGTGGAACACCTTACTGTCCGTAGGAGGTGAAATATTCCAGCTAACAAATTTGGTGACTCCACTGGGGAATAGAATTGTGTATCACTTGTTCTGATCTTCCTTAGTCTGCAACTCTTGTCCAAATCTAGGCTCCTTCTTCAACTCTCTTCAGTCAAATCTACTTTTTGACTTAGTCCTTTTGAGTTTGAAACTTCCAGATCTGTTTAGATCTGAGTCATTTCAATCTTTTATGCTCTGTTTCCATACTCAATTCAGTAGTGTTTACCTTGATCTAGTCTTTTTCTGACTGGATCCTTCGTTCTCTTTGTGTTTTGGTCATCTACAGGGAACCGTGCCTACCCTGTGTACGAGGAGTGGTGCCACCGCCTGAACAGAGTGACCAGTACGCGGTGCCACTACCTGTATCCTATTGGCGAGAAGCGGTGCTGGGATAGAACCGCCCTGTCAACACTAGAGAAGTGCGGTGCCAGGTAGGCATCATTCCAAGACCCTTTTTCCTCATTTTTTTTGTAAAAATTTGAGTTATGTTGCTTTCAGTTCTTCTTATCAGACTTGTGTTACAGAATCTGATGCTTATGGTTTGAGATTTTATGGTTTAAGATTGATTTGAGTGGAAATTCAAAAGTTTTATTAGGTCTTTTGATTGTTCATCCGCTTCTATGCTTGTTGGTTGTGTTTGCGAATAGATTTATTGTTTTCTGAAAAGATTAGGGTGTTATTAAAATCTCTTTTCATTTTGGCCACATAGAATAAAAGAAGAACACTAGATTAGCTTCTAGGTTTCATTTCTTATTTGCATAGTAAACTTCTTTTTCCTTCCTTTAAAAAAGAAAATTTTTGACTGAGACTAGGATATCATCATTGAGCGTTGGACATTGATTTCCTGATTGGCTTTACAAGCTTTCAGGACCTTCATACTCTTTCGTCTCTTATGCATTTAGAACTATCTCGATCAAAATAAAAAATATGGTATTTTTAAGTTAGATTTGTTTATGTTTTGAAAAAATTGAAAAAATAGAGTGCATTTGCATATAGGTGTGCTTCTTGTTTTTCTTTTAGGAAAAGAGATTCTTCCCCTTCTCATTTGCTTTCAGAAAGAAGAAATCATTTTGGAAAAATATTGCTTGTCTTTGATTTGATGTCCATGACTGTTGTTTGGAAGTATTTTTGGTTTTGAAACAAAAGAAAAATACTCTCTTTCCCTCCCATAAGTAGGCATACTGAACGGTCAAGTGAAAATATTTTGCACTAGCATACTTCATGGTTTTACTTTTCTGTCAAAACATCATGCATTCACCTAACCATACAAGTTAAAATTAACGGTACTTATAGGATAAAATTTATGTAGCAACTTGAGTAATAGGTTAGAGACGTGTTCGGGCGTTGTTAAGCGTAGGAGCTGTCATTATTTGTCAGCATTACATCCTAGGACTCGCGCGGTTCTTCCACTTACCATCAATATATCGAACGGCCTATCACGTACCCTTGAGGTATATAGAAAGGTGCTTCAAATAATCGATTGTATATCGGAAGGCCCCTTGTGTACAATTATGCATTAGACAACACTACTACCAATTCGAGCTCCCATGTACCTTGAGTATATCGGGAGATGCCACTAGGGTACCTTATCCATCTGAGAAAAGCCCTTTGGCCGTCTTGTTTGGAGCCATACACCGAAAACAACATTCGGGGAGATTACTACGTACGTACCCTCGAGGTATATCACAAGTGGCACCTTCTTGACAATCCTAGTGAGAGACCTGACTTTTTGAACTCCTCTCATCATTTTAAGTCTGCATGTTTTGACCTATAGCTTGTGTAGGGAAATTTTTTGGTGTGTTTTCTAGATTTTCAGACCCTAGGTTAGTTAGGAACCGTACAAATTGGCTAAGTTAAGACAGTCCATAAGAGTACGAGGCTTGCCACTTGATTTTATTGCTGGTTTAGGAGAAAATCCTATGGAAGCTATCGACCAAGGAGCTGCTACCACCTCCCAAGTGGGAGATAATGTGGTTGCGAAAAGTGGAGTACCATATTCTTCACACTCGCCTCCCTTGGTCTAACAACCTTCTTGGGGAGGTTCCTCATTCCATTCTCCCATGGAAGGATGTGTTGATGATACTGCCCATCCAGATTTTGGTCCCAATGCTCCATTTTGGGACACCCCTGTAGGTCAGGCCATTGCCTCATTTGGCACCTGTGTAAACTCTACTGAAGATGAAGAAGAACGTAGACAATACCGTGCTGCCATTCTCCATGCAAAGGATATTGATAGGAAGATATATGACCTTTTAGGCCCAACAGTATTACAATCCACATCTGTTCCTAGGTGATATCGTTCACTTGCTGATTCTATGAGACCCATTGAACCGATTATAGATCGTCCATTGACACCCCACAACCCAGGTCAAGACACCACCCCTACAACCTCTCAGGTTATGTTTGTGCCTAATCTTCCCAGGTCTTCTGCACCTGAGATTTAATCTTCAATTCTTGTTTCGTCTATACCTTCTAGTGCCAGGGGGAAACCCCCGGCATGACCTATGTTATCTGACACCAAAATTTTCCCTAGTCAAGGACAGACCTCTAACATAGAACCATCTATAGTTTATGTCCCTCCCACCCATACTACTGTGGTTAATCCCCCATCCAATTCAGGTCAACCCTCCAGGGCACAAACTGTAACCATTCAATCTTCTAGAGGTTATGGTTATCAAATACCTGTAGGTAATATTAATCGTCCACCCAATCCTACAGGAATTACATACCCTAGTAATGCTTTTACGCCATGGGGGCAACCCAATTGGTCTTACATGTCAACTATGCGAGGGATACCTATACATACTACGGGAGGTGGTAGAGGACCTCCTTATGGAGGTCCTCCCCCTGGGGGGCCTAATGTTCCCGGAGGATCTGGAAACTTTCCCCCTTATGGTCTTGGTGGCCCTAGTAGTCCTGGGGGACCTGGTGTCTTTCCTCCTTCTGGCCCTCCTCCTAGTGGTTCCAGCAGCTCTGGAGGTTTACCTCCCCCTGGTGGCCCTGGAGGGTCTAGTGGTCTGCCTCCTGGTGGTCCTAGTGGTCTCGGTGGTCCTGGTGGTCCCGGTGGCCTTGGTGGTCCTCCTCCTAGAGGCCCTAGTGGTCCTAGCAGTCCTGATCCCCAAAATCAACCCCCTGTGGGTGGATCTTCAGGTAGTTCTTCATCACAACAACTTGTTTATCAGTCCACTTATGGTCCTACTGGTAATTATATGCCATATCAATATTACCAATATGTGCAGCCTAACTGACAATTACCTTTCCTAAAAACTTTCGACTTACCTGATTTGTCCAAGTTGATTAATGACCCCATTTGACACAATCCCTCGTGGCCACCCATTCCGGTAAATTTACCATCAGATATCCCGAAATTTGATGGGAAGCAAGGAGACGATTCGAAGAACCATGTGATGACATTCCATTTGTGGTGCTCTTCAAACTCTTTCATGGATGATTCCATTTGGTTACGATTCTTTCAGCAAACTTTGACCAGTACAGCTGCGAAGTGGTACATTGAACTCCCACAACATTCATTTGTGGATTTTGGCTCGTTGGAAATCGTGTTTCTCACACACTTTCAGCTCCTTATTCGTTATGAAACAAGTACTGATATTTTAACCTCTCTGCAATAGAACACCTCCACCCACATTTTCGATCATATTCATGAGTGGAGAAGGCAGAGAAGGCTTATTAAGGCCCCTATTCCAGATTAGTTACTAGCTAATTGGTTCACCAAATCCTTGTTGCCTCCTATTGCCTGAGATGTGGCTATGGGTGGTGTCGTTACCGAAGAGCAGGATATTAGTCGGGCTTAGTACCTAGACTTGTTCTATTCCCAGTCTGGAACCCTTTATGACTTGATTCCTCAAGCTCCTCGCCCCAGCATTGATCTTGCCAAACCACCAGTAGAAGTACCTATTGATGGGATTGTTGGTTCAATCTAATCCCCATCAGCATTGAAATATTCTAAGTAAACCCAAACTGCCACCCCTACTCCTTCGACTCCCAAGGTTTTGAACCGAGGTCAATTCCATTCAAAGTACTCAAGCCTTGGGTAATAATAAAAA
This sequence comes from Pseudotsuga menziesii, assembly GCA_001517045.1. Classification (NCBI taxonomy): domain Eukaryota; kingdom Viridiplantae; phylum Streptophyta; class Pinopsida; order Pinales; family Pinaceae; genus Pseudotsuga; species Pseudotsuga menziesii. The sequence continues at coordinate 396,300 of LPNX010169412.1, forward strand.
GAAAGGAAAAAATCAAAATAAAAAACCTGGAAACCAACCGGAGACTCCAAGACCAACCAACGCTGATAGCGACAAGGGGAAAAGAAAAGCAAAATATCCCTGTCTGCTCTGCGGTGGTGACCATTTTTCAAAGGAGTGTCCTCGTCAAGACGAAATCTCCCAATTTTTGAAGTCCAATCCTGCACCTGCAGTACTTACGGATCCTTTTCCCTCTCAACAACAACTAATAGACCACATGTCTAATTAGGATCACTCTAATTTGTCATAGGAAATTCGTATGATGTCCTCAGATACCATCCATATGCAAACTCGAAGTTAGAATTATGAAAAACCCACTGCTAAAAATGAAGATCATTCGTCTTCAGGGAATATTCCTTCTACTAGTTCTCCTGAATCCTCATCTACTGTACCCTTATCTATCGAGAAACCCACTCTAGACATGATTTTGCGCCCACCTAACAGTACTCTTCGAAAGGCAATATTTAACCCTAATGCCTGAGCTGCTCAATTTTATAATGTGGTTGAAGATCTCGCTCAGGCATCTTGTGCAATGTCTACCCTAGAAGTGCTCCAAAGTTTCCCTACACAGCACAAAAACCTGTTAATAACATTAGGAGCTTTAGACCTGGATACACCAACTTGATTGATTTCAATGTTGAGAACTATAAGTATAGGTTACCGCATAAACTTTCTTTTCAAGTCATTACGAAAGTAGTTGGAAAGAAAGTTTTTCAAATGATACTAGATGAAGGAGCTTCGACCTCCATTTTGTCTCCGTCTTGTTGGAAAGCCCTTGGCTTTCCCGAGCTTGTCACATCCCCTACGACACTCTAGGCCTTTGACGGATGGGGTTTCGAACCCCATGGTCTCATATCAGCCCTAGCGGTCGAGCTGGGGGGAAAAACCATTTCCATTCAAGTAGAAGTGGTAGATGCCCCTTTAGATTACAATATCCTACTAGGATGAAATTGGTTCTATGCTATGACTGCTATTGCTTCAACAATATTCTGAACCGTCCAATTTCCACATCTGGACAGAATCGTTACTATTGACCAGCTTGATTTCTATACATTGGATGTTAATACCTCCACGGCTAATAACATTCCCATGTTAGGCTAGTCCCCTCCTCCTTACTAGTCGATTGGGGTCGGCGTGTTGAAGGATTAATCCCTCATGGGAGTTTTTCCATCCACTCCTCCTAGCATGGATTCCGCGTCAGTACATATGATCGCCTCATTTGATTGTGAGCCTAAGGGTAAACATGTTGTTGACTCCACCTCATTGAGTCCACACGAAGCTATGTATGACACCATTCAAACCTTTTCTGATGATCACACTGATAACCTTCATATAGTGGCTTCGGACCCTTACCATTTACTGTACTGGTTAGAACCTTCTCTCCCTACTCTAGATTACCTCTCTGAGACTTTTCCTTCTGACGAGTCCATCATAGAGATCATGAATACGGATGAACCCATTTGGGAGGATCACCATCATAGATCTATGTTCCTCCCCAATACCAGTTCTGTTAGCCATGATTTTGCATCCTTGTTTCCTACTGATATTGTCAATGTACCCCAAAGTCCTATATTGTTGCACGATATAGATTCTGAAGGAAACCTTTGCAACATTACATAGACGAACCCGATTGACATATCAGCCAAGCCTGATACTATCGAGCATGTTCATGTTGGGCAGAACTGCTCCGCATATGAATCTAAAGCCTATAAGGCACTTTTTGAAGAGTTTCGTGATATTTTTGCCTAGTCCTATGAAGAGATGTCGGGGATTGACCCATCCATTATGGTCCATGAGATTAAAACCTATCCCTTGACCAAACCTGTCAGGAAAAAACTAAGGCAAGTCCATCCTCAAAAGGCCGCAACTATAAAAGATAAAATTGAGAAACTTCTAAAAGCTGGGTTTATTTATCCTATACCCCTGACGGAATGGGTATCGAACGTTGTCCCTGTCAACAAAAACCAGGGCACCATTAGAGTCTGTATTGACTTTAGGGATCTCAATAAAGCTTGTCCCAAGGACAACTTTCCTACCCCGCACATCAATCATATTATCGACAAATGTGTTGGAAGTGTAATCTTTTCATTCATGGATGGATTCTATGGCTATAATCATATTGAGATATTACCTTTCGATCAGCATAAGACGGCATTCATTTTCCCATGGGGAACCTTTGCATATAAGAAGTTACCATTTGGATTGAAAAATGTTGGAGCCACGTTCCAGTGTGTGATGTCCTATGCGTTTCACAATATTAGACATATTGTTGAACCATACCTTGACGACCTCCCTGCTCATTCATAGCGACGGGAGGACCACCCTGGTCATCTTAGAGAGATATTTCTGAGATGCCGTCATTATAATATACGGCTCAATCTACATAAATGTGTTTTTTGTGTTGAGACGAGACGTCTGCTAGGCTTTGTGGTATCCAAAGATGGAATCTAGATTGATCCTTTGAAAATTGCCACCATTCTCGATCTACCAGCCCCAACTAATCTCCTTGAACTCCAAAGTTTGCAGGGGAAGGCAAACTTGGTCCACTGTTTCGTGTGCAAATTCGCAGAGAAAACGCACGGTTATATGCATCTCCTTAAGAAGAACACACCATTCTTCTGGGATGACCAGGCCCAACATGCCTTTGATAATCTTAAGCATGCTCTGACTCATTCACCCGTGATACACCTCCCTGATTATTCAAAGGACTTTCTCTTGTATATTGATGCCTTCGCTACTACTATCGCTATGGTCTTAGTGCAGGACAATCTCCACGGTCAGGAGCACGTGATTTATTATGCCAATAAGAATCTCCTGGATTCTGAAACTCGTTATTCACGTGTGGAAAAGTTAGCATTGGCCATGGTCATTGCTGTACAAAAGTTTCGTCATTACATTCTGCTCCGCACTACCACCATATTGGCAGACCAGAACCCAATGTACTACATCCTGACTTGTCAGGTGCTTGGGGGAAAGTACTCCCATTGGATTGTCATACTTCAGGAGTTCGATCTGGAATTTGCCAAGGCTACATCAAAGAAATATTTGGTCTTTGCAGAGCTTATGTGTGATCTTCCCTGTGCTTTGATGGAATATGAGCCCAACGATTCATTTCTGGATGAATTCCTGTTCGTGATAAGCACTACTGATCCTTGGTATGGAGATTTGCTTATATATCTCCAAACACAATGTTTTCAGCCGCATTTATCTCATGATGATCGTTGCCGTATCCGTCACCGTGCGAAATACTATCTCATCCTGAATGATACATTGTATAGACATGGGATTGACTCTATTATCCGGCGATGCCTCACTCATGAGGAAGTTGAACAGGTGTTGAATGATTGCCACTCTGGAGCATGTGGCGGTCATTTACCTAGGATGGCTACAACCCAGAAAATCCTTCATGCTGGCTATTTCTAGCCTTCTATCTTCAAATATTGTCATGAGGCTGTTAAGAAATTCCCACCTTGTCAAAACTTTTATCCAAAAAAGCACACCCATCTTGCTCCGCTACACCCTATCATTGTCGTTGGCCCATTCACCAAATAGGGGATTGACTTCATGCATTGTAAGCCTACCTCAGCCGGGGGGCATGGTTACATCATTGTAGCCATTGATTATTTCATAAAATGGGTTGAGGCCATGCCTACATATGCAGAAGATGGTAATATTTCTGCTCTCTTCTTGTTCAATCATATTAAAGCTAGATTTGGAGTTCCACAGTCCATCATTATTGATCATGGATCCCATTTCCATAATCAGGTTATGGAGGAAATGAGTACCAAGCTAGGTTTTTGCCATGAAAACTCTACGCCGTATTATCCACAAGCTAATGGTCAGGTAAAGACCATTAACAAAGTTTTGAAAACTATGCGTTGTTGGATGGTTGGAGATCATAAATCCAACTGGAACCACATTCTTTTCTCCTCTCTTTGGGCTTATCAGAGTTCAGTGAAAACAACCGCTGGTTTCACGCCATTTCAGCTTGTCTATGGACTTGAAGTTGTCTTACAGATCCAATGTCAGATTCCATCTTTACAACTTGTCGTCAAACTTCTCCCAGACACTTCTACAGAGGAAGAAAGATTTTTGTACTTGAGTAACCTTGAAGAGACTCGCAGAGATGCTGCCTTGGCTAATGAGGCACATAAGAAATGCGTCAAAGTGATGTATGATAAATCCATCCAACCTTGTGTTTTTAACGAGGGTGACCTAGTATTGACTTATGATCAGAGATATGACAAAATAGGGAAGGGTAAGTTCGAGTCCATGTGGTACGAACCTTTTGTTATTTCTAAGGTGTTAGAGAAAGGAGCTTATGAGCTCATTGATTATGATGGAATCCCTTTGGGACATTAGAGGTAATTTCAACGCAAAATGGGCCTTTTAACTTTTATTCAAATTCCATGTCATCATGTGTTAGCCAATGAAATTGCTTTAAATTTGAAATACCGTATAGGTCTCAAACACTTTTTTAATATAAATTTGGGGATAGGTATCATAAAAAAACTACCATTTTTGTTTGTATTTTTGACATATCTCTCCATGTTTTTACTCAAATTTCGATCGGGAGAGATCGTTGGATGCAGAATTAAATTCTACATCCAACGAGTACCCACTCGACATACTTTTGACGGACCCCGCTACCCCAAAAACAAGAAATACCTGAAAAACCGGAATGATGACATCATCATTCCATATTTGTTAGGTATTTCTTGTTTTTGGGGTAGCGGGGTCCGTCAAAAGTATGCCATGTGGGTACTCGTTGAATGCAGAATTTAATTCCGCATCCAACAAGCTCTTCCAATCGAAATTTGAGTAAAAACATGGGGAGATATGTCAAAAATACAAACAAAAAAGTAGTTTTTTTCTTTTCTTCCTCCAAAATTAATAAATATTATTTTATTATTTTAACTATTATTTTATTAGTTCATTTTAGGAGGCCCATTTTGAGTTGAAATTTCCTCTAATGAACCTCACAATGGGTTGTACCTGAAAAGGTACTATGCCTAGGTCTTGCTTGGATAGTATCTTGTATATATGTATATTGATTGGCTTTCAGTGTGCTTTTAGTATTTTCAAGATGGTTTTGAGTTTAGTGTCCACATCTGTTTATACCATGTTTTGGTCATGCAGATGGTTTTCTACGGCTTCCCTGATGGTGCTTGCCACCACACCTTGAATCTCGCCTCGGCTTCATGGGTTCTCTATTCCCCAGCTGAAGATTTGGTCAGTTCAGGAGTGGTTTGTATAGGTCCTGCTACTAATAACATCACCGAGTATGAAGCAGTCATCGGTATTCTAACTGAAGCTTCCTCCTAGGATGTCCATGATCAAGTAGTCTTGATGGACTCACAGCTCATGGTTCACCATTTTAATCATGTCTACACCATTAGGAACCCGATACTCCTCTGCCTCTTCCGGAGAGTGTGTTTACTAGAAAGGTCATTTGAAACTATTACTTATAGGCATATCCCTAGGGAACATAATGTAGTTGCTGACTCATTGGATAACTACATCCTAGATTGGCATATTGCCCATTCATGACGTTAAAATCAAATGTGGTACATTGTAAATAAACATTTAGAAACACACAAAACTCATAGAAAATGCATTTTCCATTTGAAACATATAAACATTGTGTAAAAGTTTGTATATATATATACGAATTTTTTTTCAAAAAATAGGTCCCGAGACCTCCTCTGAAGCACGTAGGATTTCAGGAAAAATCATCATACAAAATCCTGACGCTATCAGCTTTCAGTACATATCTCATACACTAGTGGTGCTCATGATAACACATCACTGCTGGAGATACCCTACGTAGCAGCCTACTGAATCAGCCTGGTACTCTCATTGTGGATCTTTGATATCTCATCGGGAGGTCATCTATGTCAGCATCTGGGATGTCCAATTTCATCCTCTCTAGGTTCTCCTCTAGCTCCATGATGATATCATCACCCTATGGTACAAAGCAAGCTCTAGCTTGCCTATCCAACGGAGATGCTCCTCCAGGTTGCGCTGCTCCAACATCTGCATGAGAATTTATAGGTCTCGTCACTTAACATAAAAAAATATAAAACTTTAAAAAACATAAAAACATTTAATCCATTTTAGGGTTTCTTTCTTCTTACTGATATCGCCCCACTGGCCGCTAGGTGGGAGTGGTAGGTCAGAATCTCTGGTGAAGTCCGTGCCTGCGTAAGTGTAATCCTCAACCATGAGGATCTGATCTTAGAGCCATCTGAAGAACAGATCATTGAGCTTCACTCTTCCTCTACCTGCTCCTATATGAGCCATGACCTAGACCCACTTCAGCATATGGGGGTCCCGTGCTCTCAAACTCCAGAAGACCACCTGAGGTCTCATCTGTGGAACCCGCTTGAAGAAGAAGCAGGCTAAAATAAAACCAAAGCCGAACTGCTTCAGCTCTCCCTGCCGACACTTAGTCAGTTGATCCTTGAAGATTGGAAGAATTGCTTCCACCCAGTTGAACACCATGGGTTCCATGGCCTCTATGGCGTACAAAATGTGTGCCCTAGAATCCTGGTGCAAACCCTGACTCCCGGCTACCCTCTGCATGGTAAAAAAAATGGTCCGTAGGGCCCTATCTGTCACTGCTTTGATGGGGATCTTCTTCCCCGATGTACTTGTCCCTGGTGCACAATGTCGATCTATAAGCTCTGAGGTAGTAATTTCCCTGCCACGGGAACCTATCAATGAGATGGGGGCACCCCGTATCAAGAGATCTGTCAAGAAGTAGATATCCTCTACTTCCACCATAAGGATATGGCCCCCCACCTCGAAATGCTGCTGCTCTGGATTCCACATCCGCAATATATGTTCCAGTAAACGCTCGTGTGACACCATGCTTGGGGTGCGGAAGAAATTTAGGAGCCCACGGTCCCGTAATGCGGAAATACAACCCGCATTTCTCTCAGCAGCAGCATCCTCATTGTCATGCATTCTTTCTTTCCATATCACCATGTTTTGAGCAACCTAGACCTGCCAAAAACAATAATGGCATGCATTAGAGTCTTCCCCAATCATTAAAAATCAAAGGAATGAATTTATATTACCCATGCTATTAGTTTAACTTATCCACAGTCAACACCGCCTGTGCACCGTTGGAGACAGGCGGTGGCACTGCCTGTCCACTGTGTTATTGGTGCGATTATCAGGTGGTACCGTGTATCCCTCAAGGGGTAGCTGCAGTGCCCGCATTTTGGGTTTTAGGGCTTGCCATATGAGCCCAAAACCCCACCAAATATCAAAATAAATGCTATGAAATGAAAGATAAAGGTATTAGCTGTTATCTGCAACTGACGATGCTGAAAACAGATGGTGGAAACTCCCGGTATCAGTTGCGGAATTTCTGGCTAAGAAAATGCTCCAAGGGCTCTCTGTTAGAGGTAAATAGTGAAATGATTTGATTTTTTACTATTTGCTTAACTTATAAAGGCATTTTTGGGTCCGACTTACTATAGTTTTGATATAAAATCATGTTTTAGGCAAAATTTATCTGCCAAAATCCCTTAATGCTAGTTTCAAATGCATTTAACACTTGTTTCTGAGGCTATTGCAGGATAGGGAACACTAGAACAAAAAAAAAGCTTTGAAATTTTGTTTATGGATTTTTCGTACTTTCATAAAATGGAAAAGGTCGTTGAGCATTTATTATGACACTTTGTCATGCTCGTTAAAATCTAGTGTCAAAGGTCCGAGTCCATTTCAAGTTTCTTTCCAGGCTCGTAAAAATCAACATTGTGTGAAGAAGCATCATGGAGTCTTATTTTCACATCTTTTTCCAGACTCCTTAAACATGAAAAGATCGTTAAGTCCGTTTCCAAATCTTTCCAGGCTTGTAAAAAGTGACATTGTGTAAAGAAACCTCATGGAGTCTTCTTTAAACTCTTTTTAAGCTCCCTAAATATGAAAATATTGTCGAGCGATCTTGTCTTCTTCACGCTCGTTAAAGTATTTGAAGGGTTGTCTGTCTGACGGTAGGTTATCTCTTTTTCGGTTTGGATAGGACTATTTACGAAAAATGAACACTCTAGCCAATCATGATTGGAAGAGTTCTCTAAGGTATTATTTTATACTTTTTCGGGCCTTAGAGACTAAATCATACGAAAAAGGACGCCTTTGGAGTCTTCTTCTGTATTCATTCAGACTCTCTAAACATGAATGATACCAAGTTTTCTTTCAGTGGACTTGTTAAATTAAACATTGAGAGACCCATTTTGGGAATGAACCCCTCCTCTCTTAGGTTCGTAAAACATATCAGTCTGGACTTATCTTCTGACAAGCTATATCGAGTGTTTGTTACCCTCTTTGAACTCGTAAAACTGAAAAGAGGCACTCATCGATCATGATGGGGGAAATGGGAAGGGAATCATTTTGCAAATAATGGCAGTTGTTTGTCGTTACCTTTGAACATGGCACTTGTCTGCACAATCATGTCAGTTAATTGGGTATTCAGCTAATCTCCGTGATGATCCACTTTCATGAGTCATGTCACTCCTTTGATTTTTTCAAAAGAATGCATTGTCCACTATCGCATTGTGTGTATTTCCCGTCTAGTCATGCTGCTAAGTATTTTTGTCGTGCCACCCGATTTTCAAAGGGGATTTGAAGAATTTTTACCTCTACAGTCTACACAGTCTTTGTGTTAGTATCTTTGAGTCAGTCATATGGTTACTACATCCACATCATTCCAAAACTATGTTCCGAGTTTTGTGTCGTTGATGTGGGACTCATCATGGCCCTCCTTCGACGAGATTGTTCCCGTCAACATCAACTCATTATCTAGGAAATAGTATTAGAAACAATATTTAGTACCTTGAGATCTGTATGCCTTAATGATAGATTCTCTCGCTCTTGAAATAGGTTCACATCATCGACCTTTAATCAAGAGAATTGACTAGGTGTTCGACATCAGGACACCTATTCACACTTAGTAGATTGTACTAGAGTACCTTGGGAATCATTGACATTAATGGTGATCTCCCTCACACTTGTTAATGGTTCACATCATTGAATGATAATTGAGTGGTTTCTACATGTTCGACTTTAGATCATTGTAACCACATGGATAGAATCGTACTTTGTGGAAGACAAGACGAAGACCCTGGGTAGTTTTTAAAAAACGCTCATCGCTTTTCCCTAGGTTGTGATGGAGTTTTGTATGTCTAGAATGGATCCACATTTGTATGGTCAAGGCCATGCTTCCACAAAAACCGTGGAGTTACCAAAGTTAAGGACTATTGAGGTGCGCACCCCAACAGGCCCCTAAGACTCACCAGTGTCCCGTCCCGGGGCACTCTGCTGCTTTTCCGATGGAAGAACTTTGTTGGCGAAGATAGTGAACTGCTTGTTGAGGTCATGCATGATATTGTCGGCTTCTTGCTCCTTTTCCACCAACTCCTGCAACGCTGCTGCTAATGCTTCACTGGCCTTTTCCTGTGCAAATACATCATACTCCTTCAGAAGTTTAAGCTGGTTGTCCACAGCAGTACTCAACTCCAAGGCCTCGTTGACAAGGGGCTGCATAGAATTTTCCAGCAGTGTTGCTTTCATTCTATATGACTCAATTTCCTGCTGGAGTTCCTTGCTTTGCTTTACCTTGAGCATTTTCTGCATACGAGGCAGAGTCTTAATTTCCACTTTCAATGCATCCAACTCTGTCTGTCGCTGCTTGATGGTTTCTTGTAGTTGTTCTACTTCTGGATGTTCCTGCAGTTTTGTCCAGGCGTTGACGCTTTCCTCTATCAGTTTGGTTGCGCTGCCCACAAGATCGGAGATATTCGATACTGAAGCCTGAATATCTCTGCAACGCTGCTCCTTGACCTCTGGTGGGCTCTTCGGCGTGATGCGGAGTTGAAACTCCACAATCTGAGCCTCATGTTCTGCTTTGAGCTTCTCTATTTCACTGCGGTACTACTGTGTGTAGTCTTTGAGCTTGGCTATTCTTTGCTCTGGCTCTTCGTCCAGATGTATGTCGAAGTCAGGGAGACTCTGACACGCCTTATCCAAAACTTGCACCAGTGTAGCCTGCTTACGTTCTACATCCCTCTTCCTCTGCTTCGCTTCGTCAAACTGTGCTGTGAGGCTCACATTCTGCTTCATAGTATTTTCCAACTGCATTTGTGAGTAGTGGTCTCATGCTTGGATTTCCTTCATGATTGCAAATTGACAAAGATGCAGCTCCGTCATGGACATCTTAGGGTAATCTATTCCAACTGTCATGCTCATCTGCAAGTGGGATGCTGTGTCAGTTATAGTGAGGGTTGCACTTGACACTTGGCCTTTGTTATCTCTGGTTGGCCATTGTCTTGTGTTTGGATGCGTGCTTATTGGGGTACTACTTGCTGTAGCGCCAGTTGCTGATTTTTCTGCTAACTCCTTGAGCTCTGAAATCCGCTGTGCTACACCGGTGACGGCAGCAAGATGCGTAGCTGCAAAATCTGACCATTTCTTGGTGAGAGCTTCTATGGACTTTGACAGAGCCTGATCAAGCTCCTCACTTGTCAGGTCAGGCTCTTCGTCGATATTCTTGTCCTTCAACGCCTTCGTTTTCTTTCAGGACTGAAGTTTGGTCACTTCCTCTGCCTTTGGTGACTTGCGCTTATCTGGCCGATTAGGGTCTAAGGCAGTTTTGATCGAGTCTTCTTCTTCTTCTTCATTTCCACCATCTCCACCCTGGTCTCTTTCACTCGGCTGCGACTTAGTTTTTTCTTCGCTGTCCTCTGGGGGATCTTGCTGCTGTGTCTAACTAGGGCCTGGAATGTCAGGTTTTGTCCCTGCATCCTTCAACCATTCCGTCGGCCACTGTCAAACTACCACGAGGATGTCATCTTTGGTCACTACGTATGGTAACTTAAACCATTGATGCTTTTTATCGGCACAAGCCTGGATGAAGAGATGATATATGTCGGCCCTGAAGTTGGTTGCTCCATCATATTGAGAGAATAGCTCATTAGTGAGCCGCAATGGTTGCAGGATCTCATAGGATATGCTCATGGCATAAAAGGCGAACACAGTGTTCATCATCTACTAGGATGCTTTGTCCTGCGACACCCAGAGAGATGCATACCTTGCTGCACCCGGCATGCTTGGAGGCACATCAATAAACTGTGCCTCGGTAGGTTCTTTCCACCTAATCAGTGCAATAAGTACTATTAGCCATGAATAATGAAAGGGTCTACCTTTCTCCTGTGCGTTATGGGTATCTTCAAGGAATTCCTTAGCAATGTAAGCTACGTTGTTGTAACTGTAGCCTTCCGCACAGTTCGCAACAATACTAACAATCGGGGTAGGTACCTTGGTTGGTCTGCACTTTCGCATTAGATTGCATGCTAAGAGCTCTGCGGTGAATCGAATGTTTTGATGCTGAATGGTCAAGGTTGGATACCCTCGCTTCCCTGTCATCAGCCCGAAGTGTTCCTTCATGCTATGTGCTAGCTTCGCATCGTCATGTTTTCCCAGAAACTCAATGCTAGGGTCAGGCCCCTCCTTCGACAGGCCCGTAATCCAGTGAATGAGTTCTCCATTGATAGCGATTTTCTGGTTTCGTATCCATAGGTGCCCATCATGCACCAATGCCAATAATTGCTTGACCACCACAGTCACCTGCGTACTGTGACCAAAGTGGGGAACATCCAGCATCTTCAAATGACCAGCTTTATCCAAGCCAGCAGCCCACTGTTTCACTTCTAGTAATGTCGCTCCAGTCTCCGAGTATTTGACGAAGTGTAAGTATGTTCTTGGTGCGAACTGTGGAAACTTCCCACGATCATTCGTATCGTGGTCTGCATACTTAAGTTGGTTTATTTTCCCTGTCATGGTTCCGACCAGCTGCACACCCGGTGGCAGCGAAGGGGTGCGTAATGTGAACTTCTTTGTCCGCCGAGGCAGCTGAACTCCTGGTCGAATAGGTTGGAGATATGGTGGACACAGCGGGGCCACGTTCTCATCCCGTTTAGGTGGGATCTCTGCTGAACCATACGGATTCATCTCAGGATCCTCCGGTGTTTTCCCTGTTTGCTTGTGTTTGTCTTCGTTTCGCTTAGAGCGTACTTCTGGTTTGAAATTTTTCCTAGCAGATCGTGTCTGCATCGGCTGAGTCGGTGCTGGGGGAATTTCTTTGGGAGGTGGAGATGCAGGCGGGGTACCCATAAGGTTTTGCAGACCCCTCTGCTCAAATTCTTGCAACAATTCCTGGACTTCACGCTCAACAGACATGGAATTCACTGTAGAACTCAAAAAAATACATAATGTTGGGGTCGGAGGCCTGGGTGTCTCCTTATAGAATCCAATGACCAAGTTCTGCAATAACTGTGCATTAAAGACACCAAATCTGGTAGATTTTGTCCAAACAGCGCTAGATTTCCCAAAAATCATGTCATTATAAGCATTTAATGAAGTTAACGTACCGGCGTCGCCAATTTTGATTCTGTTCAACGGTCGGATTTTAAGCTTCGACACATCTTTCCTCCTTCGGCACACCTAGTAGTTCTAGCTGCGCCACAATAAGGACATTCGATACTTGCTGACCCTAACTTCGACAGAGCTTCGAACTTCGACCCACGACATAATTTCTTCCACAGCCTCAATGATTCCTTTCTTTTCCGCAAACTTTGTCAAAACTAAATCCTAATACTCATGGAGAAGTTGGGTCACCTTGCTCGCAAGTTCTCCATCCCAATGGTAGCATACTTGGGATTTTATTCTGAGCCAATGTTTATTGTCCTTGTTGTCAATGGCTGAGTCACTTTAGGTGATTCAACTGATGGTCCGTGTACTTTGCAGTGTCCTTCTGACTCAGGAATGTTGATGTTGCATGGGTCATCATCCTCGTTAATTGCCAAGGTTATAACATTCTACTGCATTAGCTTCTTGTTCCTTCCAATCAGGTTGGTACTCTGATATTTCTTTATCATCAAACACTTTAGTATGGATCAACCTAACAGCTGCGTCCAAATCAGGACAAACCTCATTAATAGAAAATGTCAGCACAAAACAATCAACAAAACTATCCCAACTTACAGTACCATGGCAAAGCTCAAATTCCGCATACCAATTCTTTGCTATAGGTTCCAGAGTATGCACAAACCTATGTACCCACTCTTCACGAGGTACACGCTTCTAGGCTTCGTAGCATTGCTCCAAATGTTCCTGACGGCTAGTATTACCATTAAACCTGCTTCGTACCTCCTAAGGTTGATCCATGAATCTCAGGCAAAGGGACTTTTGACAAGCGTCCCAACTATGAATGTACTTTTTATGACCATTCCACCATCTGGCTGTTGTGGCTCTGAATGTTGAATCTAGAGTCTCCATTTTCTGTGAATCTGGTACCTGCTCTGAGAATTATAGAATAAAATCTGTTGGGTCTGTCAAGCCATCAAAGGTAGGCAAGTCTCTTATCTGTGAACCAATCCATCTGAGAGACTTGGTAATTCTGGCACATCAATGTCCATGTAGCTTGTAGAGTCTATTCTGCCAATTCTCTAGACCATCGTCTGAGTTAGTCATGTAGGAGCTGTCACACTGCCAATCCATGATAGCTTAGACACTAGGATCAACATAATCTTCTTCCTTAGCTGTGATGTTGTAGATATGATCCAAAACATCACGATCTTCATCTCTGAGTGGTTCTGTGTACCTTTCTCCTTGAGAAGGGTCCAGTGGTACTATGACTCTCAAACCTTTCCCTTCGAAAGTCATCTATCTCTTCTTAACGTTAATGACTGCAGCATTGTCTATTGCCCACTCAATTCCTAGCAAGGCTGGGTAGGGGTTGCTATCATCAATTATCTCAATGACTTCAAAGTCTGCTAAAGTATTGACCCCATCAATATCTACTGGGACACTAGGGAATCTTCCTAGGGGCACAATCTTCTACTGATTGGATAGTCTTAACTGTATAAGGGACCATTCAAGGGTAGGTTTTCCCATTTGTTCCCAGGTCTGCTTAGTTAGGATATTTACTTCTGATCCTAGGTCCAGAATGACATCAGTCATGTCATACTCTCCTATCTGAGCATGCAATCTCATTTCTCTTCCAATTCGTCTGACTCTATTAACAATTTTTTCCTTCCCAGAGCTTCGTTGAGGTTCGCAAGAAGCAATAACTTTCTGTAACTCATTTAAAGCATTCTGATTTCTTAAGAGCTTCATACAACTCTGTAAAAATGAAGACAGTGTACTTATTTTATCCGTCGATGCTTCTTGAGACTGTTCCTACTGCTGAGGCTGTTGCGTAGGTGCTACTAATGTGCCCAGATCAACAAAGTCTTTTTTGGCTTCCATAAAGGTCTCTTTTTCTCTTCCCACATCGAAGGTTGGAATTTTATCTGGGGCCTTACGAACCCAAGCCTCGACATGTTGTTTTTCCTTAGGCTGTACTTGCATCGTAGCTCCACTCCTAGTAACAACATTAATGGCTGGGACAGGTCTTTGCTCCACAGAAATCATCTGAATATTCTGAGTGGGAGCACTATTTCTTTCTTATATTTTAGCTATCAACTGTGGGCATTGCTCAATGACATGATCTACTGCTCTGCAATATCGACATGTCGTAGTTGGGTTCCAGCAATCGTGAGCTACATGTCCTGCCTGATTACAGTTATAGCAAACAACCTAGCCTCGACCTCTTCCGGTCATACCACGACGACCACGACCTCCAAAAGTACCTCGACCTCCACAGTAACCATATCCATCATTGCCTTGCACATCATTTTGTACCCTATAAGCATCATAGGTACGCTCTCTCATGAGGTCAAAACTGTGAAACTCCTCTTCGTTGTGTCCCATTGACTTACAGAACTTGCAATAAGGATTCTTAGGTACTTGTATATATCGCTACAGCAGATAGCAGTCCTCAGGTCGATGTTGACCAGTTGTTCTGTAGATCTCATAATATAGAACACTAGGGTTGAATGGGTTTGGCGCACCAGAATTCAGGTAATTTCTTACCGCAGGACACTGTTCCTTGTTGTGACCCTCTATCCGACATCGTGTACACCAAACCTCTTCGTGAATAGACTTCCCCTTATTCATGTCTCAAAGCTCCAAAGCCATTTCTACCAACTGCACTTGTATTTGGGCTATGCCAAAATTATCTTCGACAGGAGCTGTTTCCAATTTCATGGCAATCTCCAAAGCCTCTTGCTGATCAACAACCTTCTGTTGCATGAGTGGAGCCCTAATATGCAGTAACAAAGTGGCAATGAACCATTCTTTATGTTACGTTGGTCCAATGGTGAAACTAACTTGATCTAGCAGAACTTTGAACCTCTGATCAAAGTCCCAAATTGATTCTCTTCGCCTCTGTTGGATCTCTTTTAGCTCAGTGATACACTGTGACTCTGACTTAGGCTTCTTGAACTCTTTGATCATGGTTGTTTTAATATCGGCCAAGACATGATTCTAGGTACTGGAGAACTTCATGAAACAGGTCAAAGCCCGGTCTCGAAAAGAAGTAACCAGCTACGCTCTTCTTATATCTTGATCCACGATGTTCTTAGCAGTCCACACTGCTTCACATAAAAACCAAAATTGCTCTAGATCCTCTGATCCAGTTCCTTTAAAAACAGGGATCTTAATATCATCATTCATGTGGGCCATAGTGGATCTAGGGGGGGATGGAGGGGGACTGGTAGTAGGCAGGGGGGAAATTACTGGGGTAGACTGACCTGCAACAGGAATACTCGGGCTAGGGTTACTTTCAGACTACGATGGGTTCTCAGGGATAACAGATCTTGGATGCGGGGTTACCAGAGGGTTTCCAACAGAAGGGGTTTCTTCGGGATCTGAGTTGGCTGGAATTACAGGGGTATACTCGGTAGTCTGACCTATGGTATAGGATCCAAAATTTCTCTTGTACCTTTTGCCACTTCGCAGCAAACCACTTTGCTCGTCGAAGTCACTTTCACTTGCAAACATAGGTTAGTACTACTAAATCTAACAATCTGATTCAATGAGCAATATACCTTTTTCAACCAATAGCATTTTAATTTTCAAATTAAATGAATTCAAGTACTTACCCCTTGGTTCTTTGAAAAACTGTCGTTTGGCTTCGCTGAAGGAAGTACTTGTGTCGATGGCGAACTGTGTCACAAATGCTTCAAGGGTTCGCATTGTCCAGAAATCAACAGCTTGGGATATCTTGTTGTTCTCCCTTTTCAATAGATTAATTCTTGTGGGAGTCCAATAAGGAAACTAACCTTCTTGGAAGTTCGTCTTTTTCTCGGCCAACCTGGATAACCACTGGTGCAACTCTATGTGGATACTACCAAAGAAAACTTCATAAACATCAGAAAAAACATACCTTTGTAAAAATTCGTCTGAACTACGACGCGGATCTTTGTTCTCTTGTTCAACAAATTTCAGATAAGTCTTTTCAATCCAGTCACCGATTTCTTTCACTGAGGGTCTCCAAAACATAGACCTTCGGGTACGACGTAAATCCCTCTTGAGTAGATACTGACTTCAACCGGCAACGGAACCAATTTGTTGGGTTATGGGCAGACCCGGGTTCTATACTTTTATCTGCACACCAACAAAAGACCCATAGTGTTGGCCCTTTCGGCAACAACCTGCGAACAGGTTGCAGTCTCACCCAAAACAACTATGGGGTGCCACAGAATTAGGTTTCTGCAAGCAGAAGAGGGATATTACTATACCTTTAGCTTTTAACAAATAATAATCATACAATACAGAGCTTCGACATTCACTTATATAGCTTCGCAGATAGATAAATAAACAGTGTCTTGCTTAACCCTTAACTGGGAATTCACAGCGAAGTTAGTAATTAGCAGTGATCTTACTTATCAGTTATCTAATTTATCAATGCATAAAAGAACATAACAGACACACACAAAAGAACCACAACACAAGATATAACGTGGTTCACCCCCAGTGTAGGGGCTACGTCCACAGAACTGTGTTTTATTCAACTCTTTACAAAAAAAACCACAGTTTTGATCTGCGCACTTAGCTGCAGATCCCTTCAATTCCTCAAAGTTGTGCACACAGCTACAGTTCTTCTTTATCACCAAAAACCCTCTTCGCATAGAGCTGCAGAGGTCGTCCACGCACACAGCTGGGACTTAACCTTTCTTACAAAACTAGGCCTTAGCTTTGCATCAAATCCTTTTACATCAAAAGCCTAACCTGACCCTTTTACAAAAGTACTTATTTATACAAGTGCACTTATTACAAAACCATGGGCTTAAACCGTGGGCTCCCAGAACCCTAAACCCTGGACTTAAACCATGGGTTAATTATAAAAAGAGGGCTTTGACTCAACCCCGACACCCCTAAGACTATTTTGAGGCGCAACTCCGCTTACAAGCTTCCACAAAAACCACGGAGTTACCAAAGTTAAGGACCGTTGAGGTGCGCACCCCAACACAAATTTGTGTCTGTATGACATATATCTACATTGTATGTATGGTATCTATGTCCAAGTTTGAGTCCTCTATGACATGGATCTATGTTTTATTCTAGTAGCCATGCTTGTTTATTCCTCTCATGGATCTGCCTTGTATTGGTCTGCAGCCATGAGTTTGGTTACTTATGTCTATGAGTCAACATACTGATGTACTACAGATGCCTACTTGACAACATGCTCTGATCGAGCTGACATTTTCATCTCATGGCGACGACTTGTTCTCTCAAAGCTATCGTTTATCGTATCCCTATAAGACTCATGATTTGGGGGGCATCCTGTTATACCAAAATCCTATCACCATTATGTGATAAGACATTTGACATACCTACTTTCCCTAAATCCTAGCTCTTGGAGTGGAAACCCACTAAATGTCAATATTTCATGAAAATTCCCAGCACTGCATTTCCTTTGTTAGCCAAAAGCGGTACCTTGTTCACTCTGCCTATTCCTTGTTATCCACAAGTGGTGCCACCACTTATGGCCCTTAGTCCATAAGCGTTTCTTACTAGAACCACTCTGTCATTGAAGGAGAAACGTGGTACTCTAGGTAAAAAGGGAAAAAGATAAGTTTCTCGAGGCTTCTAGATGATAAGCCTTGTGTTCTCCCTTATCCCTACTGTTGTGGGTTAGTTGAGCTCGAGATCCCTCATCGTAGGATCTTAGAGGCCACCTCACCCACTTATCTCTCAACCATCCCTATCCATTTAGCCTTATAAATACAGGCTTATGGCCATGGTTGAGGGAGAGAACTCTTAAGGTATTGTTATCCTGTTGGATTGATCACTTGGTCCATACCATTGGAGAGCATAGAGAGAGCTAGAGTCGGAGTTTATAGGGATGAGAATGCTTGGTTTCATGGAGATGCATGTCAACACTAAGGCTTGGTTGTAAACTTCTTCATATTTCTATATTAATGCAAGTTGATTTATGTCCCACATATATTGTTGTTTTTTGATTTCACTTGTATGTTGTTAGATTCCTTAGTCACTAACATAGATCAGTAGATCATAGTCTGGCTGCCTTGATCTGTTTGCGTGTTGAAGCTTATTGCAAGTACATAGGGTAACGATCGAAGCATTGCATTCCAGGTATCTACGGCGTCTAGGGAGAGTCTTCAACCTCTGTCCTCTATTTGTTCTAGATCTGAACCATTCAGACCAGTGGAACACCTTATTGTCCATAGGAGGTGAAATATTCCAGCTAACAGAGACATGACCCCTCCTGGCCACCTGTACCTACCAAGCTACCCTCAGATATCCCAAAATTTGAATGAAAAGTTGGTGATGATCTTGGAGCTCATGCCACCACTTTCCATTTATGGTGCTCTTCCAACTCACTAAACAAGGATTCAATTCGGTTGAGGCTGTTCCAACGAACTTTAACCAGCACTGTAGTAAAATGGTACATTGAATTTCCTTCTGTTGCATTTAGCAGTTTTTGGGATTTGGCTAATGCATTCCTTAGTCACTTCCAGCTTCCTGTCCGTTATGATTTCAGGACAGACTTTTTATCTACGTTCCGGTAGGACAAGGCCACTAATATTTCGGATCACATCTAAGAGTGGAGAAGATGAAAGAGCCTTATCAAAGCCACTATTCCTCCCAAGTTCTTATTAGAAT
The DNA here is from genome assembly GCA_001517045.1 of Pseudotsuga menziesii. Classification (NCBI taxonomy): domain Eukaryota; kingdom Viridiplantae; phylum Streptophyta; class Pinopsida; order Pinales; family Pinaceae; genus Pseudotsuga; species Pseudotsuga menziesii. The sequence continues at coordinate 415,398 of LPNX010169412.1, forward strand.
GGTTCCTTAAATCCCTATTGCCACATATATCTAAGGATGTATCTTCTTCAGAAGTGACGAATGAGGAAGAAGCTATCCTCAGGGCCCAACAACTAGATTTGATATATTCTCAATATGGGATCTTATATGAGATTATTCATGAGGCATTGAGGCCAATGCACAATGTAGAGAAACCTAATCCTGGACCCCATGCCGATGGTGTGGTTGGTTCTGTGAATTCTCCCACTGTAGAATCTTTGGCTAAACAGATCCATCAATTGTCCGTAAAAAATTCTACGGTGGAGGCAGCAAAGGCTGCCCCCTCACCCTAAAATGCAAATGTTTTTGCACAAACCTCTCAAAAGGGTAATCAGCAGCCCAGGGGGAAAAAGAAGAGAGGAAAAAAGGGTGACGGAAACCAAAAAAAGTAAAAACCCACAGACAATGCTGATGGGGGCAAGAAAGAAAAGAAGAAGTTGAAATTCCCATGTAAGTTGTGCCATGAAGATCACTTGACCCATTTGTGTCCCCTTATGGAACAAGCTTAGAAGATGTTAAAAGGCCAACAACCGGCTGTCCTGAAGGATCCTTTTCCCCAAGGACAAAATTCTGCTTCAGCTTCAAATGCAGTAGGGGGTACCCCAAATGCTCCTTACCCCAATTATATCAACATGGTTTGATCTGAGACTTTACTACAAACCAGGAACAAGAACTATGAAAAAGATACCTCGAAGAAGGGTAATTTGATAGGTGACACTTCTAACCCTCTCACGATTGAGAAACCTACTGAAATTATGCCCAAGATATCGAAAGGTGTCTTTAAGAAAAACTTGTATAATCCTAATGCTAGGGCTGCAACAAACTACTCTGTAGTTGAAGACTTAGCCCAGACTCCTTGTACAAAGTCGGCTTTAGAGGTGTTACAGTGTTGTCCCGCCCAACGGGATTCCCTCTTAGCAGCCTTAGGCAGTATGGACTCATCAAGTCTCATGGAGAAATTTAATTTGTTTGATGTCAAAATTCGCTTGCCATATCATGTAGCCTTATCGATAGATGTCATCCATGGTGGAAATACCATTGGAAGGGCAGTTGTTGACGAGGGTGCTACTACATGTGTTATGTCCCTATCTTGTTGGAAATCTCTTGGATCCCCAGAGCTGGTTCCATCGAACACCCTACTTACTGCTTTTGACGGAAGGTCATTCTGTCCACATGGTATCGTACTGACTTTCAAAATTAAGTTGGCAGGGAAAGTGGTGTCTATTGAGGTAGAGGTGATTGATGCACCTTTGGATTATAACTTGCTTTTGGGGAGAATTTGGACTTATGCCATGTCATCTATTGCATCGGTCATTTTTTGGGTGGCAGTGTTTCCACACGAAGGGAAGTTGGTTACTGTAGACCAACTTAGTTTTACTCGAAAAGGCTGCATGGAAACTAACAAGTCCACCATACCATTGGTTGATCAGGTTAGACCTACGTTAGAGATCTTAGAGGTTGGAATGTACACATCATTGATGGGAACATTTGATTTTCCTGCTCCGATTAATTATATAGGTTCTACTAGTGTGGGGAAGTCCATAGAAACGGTTGTTGATAGAATTGATCCTTGGGTTCTTCCTTCCCACCATGAACCTGAAGTGCCCTTATCGGTAGTGGAAGTGGCTTATCAAGCTATCATCCATACCGCTATTGATCCCATTCCGGTCCCTCTCACAGTCTCAGAGGAAATGGAAGAAGCCTATTTGCCTGCTTGGGCAGAGAACTCTTTGCATTCTAGATATTGCTTAGAGATGGTTTTACCTTCGGATGAAGCCATTCTGGAAGCCATGTGCGAACGAGATAAGATCTGTGAAGATCTTCACCATCGATCCTATTTTCTTCCAGAGTTAAGCAGGATAGAGAAACAGGAGCTCCATATGAGACTAGCAGGTGATGTTGATACGCCTATTAATCCCTTACCAAGGGAAGGAATATTTGTTGAGGGGAATATGGCAAACATTTATGCTATAATTTCTATCAACATCTCTGTAAATCCCAACGTTGTGGAAAATGTACACATCGGCGCAAACTGGTCTCCAGAGGAGATTGCAATCTATACGGCCTTGTTTAAGGAATTTCGCGACGTTTTTGCCTGGTAATATGAAGAGATGCCAAGCATTGATCCATCAATAGTCGAGCACGAAATCCGAACATACCCTGATGCTAGACCCGTTTGAAAAAAGTTGAGACCTTTCAACCTACGTAAAGCAACGATAGTGAAGGATGAAGTTGAGAAACTACCGAAAGCCGATTTCATTTACCCCATAGCTTTGACAGAATGGGTACCCAACCCTATTCCCGTTGACAAAAAGTAAGGGACTATACACCTTTGTACTGAATTTCAAGATCTAAACAAAGCATGTCCTAAGGACAACTACCCCACGCCATTTATAGATCAAATTATTGATGCTTGTGTGGGAAGTGAAGTCTTTTCATTTATGGATGGTTTCTCCGGATATAATCAAATCCAAATTAAACTGGAAGACCAACATAAAACTGCTTTTATTTTTCCTTGGGGTACCTTCGCGTACAAGAAAATGCCCTTTGGATTGAAAAATACTGGGGCAACCTTTCAGCGGGCAATGAATTTTTCCTTTCACGACATTAAAGCCATTGTTGAACCCTACCCTGATGATCTGCTAGCACATTCTTGTAAGAGGATCGATCACCCAAATCCCTTGCGTTTGATTTTTGAACGATGCAGATACTACAAATTCACTTGAATCCCCACAAGTGCATTTTCTGTGTCGAGTCAGGGAGACTACTCGGATTCATTGTTTCCAACAAAGGCATTTAGGTGGATCCTTTGAAGTTGAGACCATCGTAAATTTTCCTCCTCCTCGTTCTATTAGGCAGCTTCAGAGCCTGCAGGGGAAGTCCAATTTCCTTCGACGTTTTTATGCCAATATTACTAAAGGTTTCATGCACCTGTTGAAATAGGACACCCCATTTATATGGGATGAAATTGCATAACTCACATTCGAGGCATTAAAAAAAATCTTTGTTGTCGGCACCGTTATTGCGTTCGCCAGATTACTCTAGGGATTTTATATTGTATTTGGCCGCATCTGAGTCGAACATAGGGGTAGTACTAGTCCAAGAGGACGATAAGCTCCAAGATCATGTTGTCTACTATCTCAGTCGTGCTTTAGCCGGACCTAAACTTAGGTATTCCCATGTCGAGAAGTTGGCCTTAGCAGCTGTTTATATTGTTCAAAGGTTGCGTCACTACATCTTACTGAGGACCACAATGGTAGTGGCGGATGTTAATCCTTTTCAATATTTTTTGTATCGATGGATAGTTGGAGGAAAATTAAACAAATGGATAGTCATTCTTTAATAGTTTGACTTATATTTTCAATCCACCAAATCTAAAAAATACTTATTTTTTGCTGAGCTCATTGCAGAATTTCCAGTGGAGGAAGATGTAGCCATTGAACAAGAGTCATTCCTAGATGAGCATATCTTTTTTATTTTCGCCTCTGACCCCTGGTACGGAGATATACTTATCTATCTCCAGACTTTGAAGTACCCTGCATCCTTCTCACACGAATAACAGCATAAACTACGGGTACATGCCAAGAACTACCTCATTATTGGAGATACTTTATATCGTAGGGGGGTAGATTTTGTTTTGCGTCGATCTCTTACCCATGAAGAAACAAATATTGTCCTAAATGATGCCCATAGTGGAGCATGTGGGGGTCATTAATCTAGGTTAGCAACGGCCCTGTAGATCTTACATGCCGGTTATTTCTGGCCCATGATCTTTAAATATTGTGTGGAAGCCATGAAGCGCTATCATCCTTGTCAGCTTTACACCAGAAAGATGCGGTCGCATCCGGTTTCATTATTTCTCATCATCTTAGTGGGACCCTTCATGAAGTGGGGGATAGATTACGTGATGTGCAACTCAATCTTGGCTAGGGGGCACAAACATATCATTGTCGCTGTAGATTATTTCACGAAATGGGCAGAGGCAATGCCCACCTTTAAAGTTGACGGGGAAACTGTAGATTTTTTCATTTTCAACCAAATTATCACACGATTCGGTATCCCTAAAGTGATTGTCATTGACGATGGCAGTCATTTCCAAAACAGTATGATGACTGAATTGACCACTATGCTAGGGTTTAGACAAGAACATTCATCTCTGTTCTATCCTCAAGCAAATGGTCAAGTTGAGGCTGTCAATAAAACTTTGAAGACTATTCTCAAACGTACTATTAATGCAACCCATTCCAACTGGAACATCATGTTGTATCCTGCACTTTGGGCTTATCGGACCAATGTGAAAACTACTAACAGGGTTTTCTCCTTTCCAACTCATTCATGGAGTGGAAGCAGTTACCCCAGTTGAATGCAAAATCCCGTCCTTAAAAATTTATATTCATGTATTGCCTGATAGGAATGAGCTGGAAGAAATTTTATTACATTTAGAACATCTATATGAACAGCGTAGAGATGCGCTAACAACAAACGAAGCTCCTAAAAATACTGTAAAAATCCAATACGATAAATCGGTCAAGCCTCGAATTTTTTTTGAAGGGGAGTTTGTTTTGCTCTGGGATCAAGACAAAGAACCCCTGGGGGCAGGAAAGTTCATGTCTATGTGGTTGGGACCTTATGTTGTATCAAACGTGTTGAAGAAGGGCGCATATGATATAATTGATTTCAAAGGGAATAAGCTTCTTGAGCCTAGAAATGGGCTCTACCTGGAAAAGTACTATGCTTAGGCTTAGCGCTTTTTCCTATATTTTATTGTATGTATTTTTATGTACAATAGTTCATCAATTTGTGTTTTTATACCATCTACTGGTTTTTACAAATGTTTTCTGAGTGGTTCGTAGGTTTCGCTGATGGCGCCAATCGCCACACTTGTAATTTGGCTTCAACTGCATGGGTAATTTACTCGCCCTTAAGACAGTTAGTTACCTCAGGAGTCGCTTGCTTAGGTCCTGCTACCAATAATGTGGCTGAATACAGGGCTGTCATTGAGCTTTTATGGGATGATTTTTCACGTGGTATCACTCAGCTGGAAGTCCGACTTGACTCTCAGCTGGTGGTTTCGCAGCTCAATCGAGCTTATCAGGTGCAAAACCATATTCTACCACTTCAGTTTATGAAAGTTAGGTTATTGGAAAGAAATTTTGAGTTTATTATATTCAATCATATTCCAACACTACAACAAATCCTGGAATTAGTGTCCCATTTAGCGTCCCTTTTTAGTGTAATGTTTTTATACATTGAGTGGTCAAACTAGACGCTAAATGGGACGCGTCATGGACAAAACTTAAAGTGTCTCAAAAAACATCTTTTTTTGCTTTCTAAATAGCATCCTTTATGACGTCCAAGATAGCGTCTCCTTTTTTTCTTCCAGAATAACGTCCAACTTTGCTTCCTAAACAACGTCAAGGTTTGCTTCCAGAATAGCGTCCAACTTTGCTTCCTAAACAATGTCGAGGTTTGCTTCCTAAATAACGTCCTACTTTGCTTCCTAGAGAGTGTCCTATTTTGCTTCTTAAATGACACCCCCATTAGTGCCATATTTGCATCCTTAATAGCACCATGTTAGAATCCAAATTAGCATCCAATATTGCATCCATTTTTTCTACCACTTTAGCATCCCATTTTGCACCATGTTTTACTTCCAAATATGTGTCAATTTTTGCTTCCAAATTTGCACCAATATTTGCTTCCTTTTTTGCATCGTGTTTTGCTACCAAAATGACGCCAAATATTTCTTCTATTGTTGCACCATATTTTGCTTCCTATGTAGCTCCATGTTTTGCATCCAAAGTAACGTCTTCTTTTGCTACCATATCAACGCCATGTTTGGCTTCATCATTAGCGCCATGTGTTGCATCCTTTTTAATGCCTAGTTTCGCGTCTCTCATGTTTTGGTCACTAATTTAGTCATTTTTAGTATATAACCGATATTATAATATCATTAGGGCATGGAGGAATGAAAACACCAACCTCCTGCTTGTAAGGCAGGCGCTCTTCCATTGAGCTAGAACCCTTTAAGAATTTGGGAACCTAACTTACCTAGTAGGATCTTGTCAAGAATACATGTAGGATCTTCTCATATGCCATGCATTATCACCATCGTCCATTGATTGCAGACATCAGAAAAGAGAAATACCATGGTAAAAAATTATGAGTACTCGTTATCCCACAATGACAACATCTCTATGCATTATCAATATCATCCATTGATTGCAGACGTCATAATGAAAAATACCATGGTCGTAAATTTTGAGTACTCATTATCCCACAATGACAAAATCTCTATCCAAATGTACATTAGATGAATTTTGTCATAGTAAAGCTACCAATCAACCTATATGTGGCTATATATATATGAAAGGGGGGCTAATTATAAATATGGATTCTTTTTAATCAAATGTGAAAAAATCCCCGTAATAAAATTTCGCCCCTATTCCATGCACGGAATGGTGATGCCACTAATGACAGGCTTCATAAAAGAAACCAAACTAAAATTAAAATTCTTAGATACGGAATGGTGTTGCCACTAATGACAGACTTCATAAAAGAAAGCAAACTAAAGTTAAAAGTCCAAGATAAAGGGTCACTTCTAACTGATTATCAAATGCTCAAACCCATTATAAAGAATCTTTAGGTTTAAGAATCAACACACACATGATCAAAAACAAATATGCCAAAGCATAACACTTGAAACATAAAATGGCCATTGGGTAGCACGACCACATAAATTTTAATAAACGGCAAGGAATATTACATCCATCCATTAAACACATAGGTAATAATCTCTATGTTCAAAATCCAATGCACACATTCAATTAAGAGTGCATGTCTTGAACTTTTAGAAACAAGGTGATCTAAGCAGAAACTACAAAATAAATTCAGAAGTAAAATTAATCAGCACTCCAAAATATCTTTAAATGAGATGAATCTATATGAGGTAGAAAGTTGGTTCCTTTCGCTATCAGTAGAAATGGTGCACCAAGCTAACACTACTCTTGCCAAGGCTACACGATGGAATGTTTCACCCATATATTAAACCAAGACAAGACTACTCTAAAAAAAACATAATAAGACTACTCATTTAAATATTTTGTGACTTGTTAAGGATGACTCCTTCATATTTAACTTGAAACCACTTCATGGCATCTTCCTTGGTAACCCTGTGCTTAATGCCAACACGGGATTGTGCTCTCTTTCTCCTACCGACTATGTATCTAGGACGCTCTAGGACTACAAAGAAGTCCATAGCATAAATACCAGTTGAAGGATCATACCTGTAAAGAAAAACAAGCAGACAGATGTTTACAAACTGAAGCTGTTAACACCCAAAAAAGGTTCAATCCCTCATCTACCCCATCACATGGCTCATTTGTCCATTTTCATACCATATCTCCATCAAAAACCCATAAAACCATCTAAAAAGCCTCCGAAAGGCTTAAAATGCCTCCAAAAGGCCATAAAACCCTCTTTTCCTCCAAAAAATATCCAAAATTCCTCCAAAAAAGCAAAAATATCCAAAAAGGAAGAAAAAATATGAAATAATGAGGAAAATGAGGAAAAAGCCCTAAACAGCTAAACCCTAACCCTAAAACCGCATGGTTTCCAACTATAAATAAGGGGTGGAGACCCCTTATTTCACATCCACAATCACAAGTATCCTGCCTCTGCCAAAATTGCTCTTGAAATCCTAGCTCACCATTGAGCTGCTTTCCCGTAAGAGCCCCCTTTTGGCCCATTTCCACCATTGGAGAAAGAGAAGGAGCAGCTGGAGCTCGGAGCAACCTTTCGGATCAGCACAATGGGCTTCACCAACCTCCACATTGGAGGTCAGATCAATAAAAAATCATTCTTTACTTTTTACTGTTTTGCTTCATGAACATGTTTAGATTAGTTTTTATTTCTGTTTAGCATCTTTTATTTCACATATCATTGAACTGCTACCCTAGCTACAGTTTTGGCGACTCCGCTGGTTTTTATTTTATTTTATTTCCCATTTTGTCCTTTCGGCTGTCGTTTTCGGCCGCCGTAAACCGCCGTTTTTTCCTTCACAGTCGCGCTCCGACCGCGCCTGTTAGCCATTTTACCCGCGTCCCGACCGCACCTTTCCAGATCTTAGCTGCGACCTGACCGCACCTTTCCAGCTCTTAGCTGCGATCCATCCGCGCCTTTCCAACTCTTAGCTGCGATCCGTCCGCGCCTTTCTAGATCTTAGCTGCGACCCGACTGCGTCTGCCGTCCAGAAACCCGCGACCTGTCCGTGCCTGTTTCCTTTAAACCCGCGGTCCGCCCGCTTGTGTTCTCCAGAAACCCGCGCTCTGTTCGCGCCTGTTTCCTTCAAACCCACGGTCTGACCGCTCGATCCAGCCACAGACCCGCGATCTGATTTTTGTACTTGTTTCTGCTTTTGAACCCAGCCCCTTTGCTGCCATATTTTCTGCACCTGCACAGCCACCTGTTCTACCTGCAGCCCTACAACCTTTTTGCAACAGCACCTTTGTCCCTCTTTACAGAATTTTTTTTTAAAAATTTCAGCATTGTTTATTCAGATTATTTTGCATGGTAAATTTTTTTTTTCATTCAGTATTATTGATATTTAGGAAGTTGCCCTGGCACTTCTCTTCTGGGTTCATAACCTCACAAGCACACAATATGTCACCTAACTCAAGTGAGACTTAAAAACTACTTAACTCAACCAACATTCTAACCCCACTTGGGGAACACAAAAGAATTTTTGTAGTTAGGTAGGATCGGGGGGATAGGCTTCCAATAACACCCCTCGGTTACTCACACTTGAGACATAGTTGTTGTCCATTAGGGAACCAAAATCCCTTAGTATTTTTTGACACGGTCACAACCAGTCTGTCGGAGGTCCCCCCGCTCTGCGGGAGTAGGCCACAACGAAGGGGTTCCAAAAGTCAGGGTGGAATACTGCACTCCATTCTGCACCGAAGGCTAACCCTTCATAGTCCTCCTCGTGCATGCCGAAATATACTAGGTGTCAAGGGCCAAAGGGATGAAGTGCTAGTAAACCATTACGAATGTGTCATGAATGAGGTAGCCTAGTTGTCATTCTATCTAGGGATCTTGTACCCAAGGTCCCTCTCGGTAGTGGGATTCTCTTAGCTTATTGTTCTTCCATTTTATATTGTTTGACTGGGATTTCATCACCTTGCAAAGGATACGATTTGTGAGGGGTTTCCAGCTTGTAGCCAGGAGTTTTCTTGCACTCATACCCCATAGGATTAGTGTGTCATTTTATTTCTTGGTAGTGTTGCTTGTTGTATTTCTGGCCAGTTTGTTGTAGACTTGCCTGCTGTAACACACTATTGTAGTTCGGTTTTAGAGCTTGTTTTTTGGCCTATGAGCCACCATTTGTTCGCTCTCCTTCTGCACACTCGGTTGCATTAGAGTTTTTGAGCTATTTTGTACCTACCTCAGCCCACAAAGATTTGACACCATTTGTCACCATTGAGTCCCCGAGACATTCTCGGTGCCTCAGAGGCGAGCCCCCACAGCACGGTTCACTTAACACCACCCGTCATCGACATAGATCATCATCACTTGATACCACTCATCATAGATCTCGAGCCTTGTCACTTGACTCCACTCGTCAGCGGCATAGGACTCCGTCACCAGATACTGACACCCCTTAATTTACCTCTGATTCTGAGCCAGAATCCGAGAACCCCCTTTACACTGCCCTGACTAGCCCCATGGCTGGCGTGACTCCCATCTTGGTAGGGACCGTTGGTGGCACATCCACCACGACACCAGTTATCACACCTACTTTGGGTATGCCCTCCATGGGGGCCCCCTCTACTGTTCCCCTCGCAGCACTAATTCCCGCAGCGGGAATACCTATCCCCACTCCATCAGTGACTCATACCACCCATGGTGGTGTAGGTCCGTCCTATACCACCTTAGTTCCCCCACTTGGGGGCAACATCCCTCACATGACCCCTCCACTTGGGGGCATCAGCCCCAACTTGGTCCAACCCACTACCGTGTCACATCCTTCGACCAATTTTCCATTCATGGCTAGCCTCAACCTGCCTGACCTAGCCAGATTAACCAACGACCCCATCCGACACGACCCTGCGTGGCCTCACATGCCCACCAAGCTCCCCTCTGACATCCCTAAGTTCGAGGGCAAGGCAGGTAAGGACCCACAAAACCATATCATGTCCTTCCATCTATGGTGTTCCTCTAACTCCATAGTAGACGACTCTATTCGCCTCCATTTATTACAGCGCACTTTCACTGGCCTTGCTGCCAAGTGGTATATCGAACAACCCCATGGAACCCATGCCACCTTTACTTCCCTTGCCTCGACCTTCCTGCAGTTCTTCCAGTTACCTGTCCGCTATGACGCAGGCATTGAGATCCTACTATCATGCAAACAGAACACGGCTACCCACATCACATACCACATTCATGAATGGCGTCGACGTTGTAGCCTATGCAAAATCAAGTTAGATGACCGGATCTTCCTAGATCGGTTCCTTAAATCCCTCCTTCCTATCATTGCTAAGGATGTGGCATCCAAAAGACCCCAGTCCGAAGAAGAGGCTATCCTTAAAGCCCAACAGTTCGATCTCATTTATGCCCAGTCGGGTTACCTTTATACCATCATACCTGACGCCCCTCGCGACAATTCCTCCCAGCACGATGCGTCGGGGGCATCCCATGCTGCCGACGGCATCATTGGCCGCGTCTCTTTGCAGCCTTAGCCATTTTCCATAGCCCGTCCTACCCCTAGCCCTGACCCTTCGCGGGCCACCTCACAGTCTAGAACAACCAACCAGTATGCTCCCATGACACATCACCACCATACCCATGGACCCTCATGTCCACCTCAGTGTTTCGGTAATATGACTCCCGCTTACGCCCCCCCG
>LPNX010169412.1:426643-531393 GCA_001517045.1 Pseudotsuga menziesii
ACCAAAACCCTAATCGCCCGCCCAAGCAGGCTAAAAACCCCAATTTGCGAACAAACTACCCTTGTTCTATTTGCGGGGTCTATGGCCACTACACACATTTTTGTCCACATATGGAGCGGGTTCGGCAACTTTGGGCTGCTGATGTACAACGCCAAGGGCAGGCGGCTCCTCAAGCACCACCCAACCCGCCACTACCTCAGCAGCCACCTTTGGTCTTGCAAAACCCCTTACCAACCCAAGGCGTAGTGAACACCCAACCATTGGCTCCCCCTCAAGCCAACGTGCCAACCCAACAACAAATCACTTACGCTGCTCCTGATCAACCCATGCTTGACTCAGGTACCCACCACTTGTTGATGATGTCCTCCGATGAGGTCAACCTCCAAACCCGATGAAACCAATATGGCTCCACCCCTGAAGCTCCTCCCGCTGATAAACCCACTAACGCTCATCCCATTGATCAGGCATTACGTATACCTCCACCTCCATTAGATGGCGCCCCCAAAGAACCTCATTTCCCACTTCGCCGTATCAACAACAACCCCAATACGCGGGCTGCGTCAAACTACAACATTGTCGATGACTTAGCCCAATCCCCCGCAGCCATGTCTGCGTTAGAAGTCTTAAAAAACTTCCCTTCGCAGCGCAAGACTTTACTCTCAGCCATTGGGGCTATCGATCCAAATGATTCGCAGTTAATGACATTTGATTTAGACCAATCCGAACCCCGCCTGCCTTCCACTTTGGTGTTCCAAGTTTCTGTTTCCATTCGGAATTTTGTCGTCCATCGATGCATTATTGATGAAGGTGCCTCTACATGTGTCATGCCCATCTCCATCTGGCAGCAAATGGGATCCCCCCCTCTCCAGCAGTCCTCTACTGCATTGTGAGCCTACGATGGCCGTTCAGCTCAACCACATGGCCTATTAACTAACTTCCCCGTCCAGATGGACGGAAAACTCGTCCACATAAAAATCGAGGTTATCAATGCACAGCTTGATTACAACCTTTTACTTGGCTGCAGCTACATGTATGCCATGCGGGCAGTTGCTTCTACTGTTTTTCGTACCATGATGTTCCCCCATGAGGGACGCGTGGTCAAGGTTGACCAACTCACTTACCATGATCCCAATGCCCCCGCGGCACCCGGAAATGTTCTCCCCATGGTTGAACAACCTATTTCGAGTGCCACCACCTCATTCGTTTCTTCTATGGGACCCAGAGTTTACTCCGACGCACCAATGACCTCGACCTTCCCATCTATTCCACCCCCGTCACATGCCATGGTTGAACAATCTGTTTCGGATGTCACCACCTCATTTGTTTCCTCGATGGGGCCCAGAGTTTACTCAGACACACCAATGACCTCGACCTTCCCATCTATTCCCCCCCCGTCACCTACCGCCGAAGTGTCCGACCTATGTACCCTGTCCCATAGCACGCGAACTCCTACTAATCAACCGCCCTTGTTTCCTCAACCCCCTTTGGTACCTAGTCACATTGGTGCTACACCCATCCATACCATTCCTTTCCTCTTCCCTCCCTCAGGAATAGTTAGCGCCCCGGTCATGGCCACCCTCAGCCTTCCTGGGTTAACCTTAGGATTACCCGTTTGGTATCTTTCGCCTCCCGTTCGTCCGTCGACACCAAATATCGTCCTGCAACCGGTGCAACCCATTGTCACTACTAGTCAACCACCTCCCGGTGTCGCTACCCCGTCAGCCTCCGTGAAACCCCCCCCTCCTCTTCCCAAACCCACTGGGGGCAGAGGCCCCCAACCTTACACTGCTGTCCCACCTCCTAAGACAGTCAAAAATCCCCCTGTGTTTCGTGCTCCTCCCAAATGCGCGCTGTGCGATGATTTGGGCCATGCGACTCACCTATGTCCTCAGTTACCGGTGTTACAGGAATACATGCAACTGCTTGACGACGACCCCACTATCCCAGTTGTCCATCTAGATTCAACCCCTATGCCTCGCGACAAATCCTTGCGCACTAACCACTCCTGTGCCTTATGCAGTGTCTACGGGCATTACTCACATCACTGTCCCGATCTCCCCGAGTACAGAGTAGCTCTCTTTGAAATGAACAATATGGATCTTGAGACAGCACCACCCACCATTGTGGAGATCCACCCCCCGGACTCTTCCTCTTCCGAAGAGGTTAATACCATTTATATGATCTCTTCCACCACCACTCCTTCATCAACCGATTTGACGACACAAACATTCCGTACGGATGAGGAGATTCTCGAGGCTCTCACTGCCCCGGATTATCCTTGGGATGACATGCACCATCGTTCCTACTTCCTCCCAGATGAATCTTCCTCTAACACTGCTACCCAATTTGCAGTTGAATCCAAAGACTTCCTTCCCCACAAGGTCGACTGGTTCAAGGACCTTATTCCTGCTCCTGACGCCTTCGAAGAGGATAACATGGCCAACATCTCACCTGTCATCCAAATTGATATCGCTGCCCCAGGAAGCACCCCACCGCGGCTCCGACCCCCTAACCTGCGGTCCACCCCACATGGACCGTGCAAATAGTACCTGTTTCCACCATTGGAATCAGCACGACGAGACCATCATGATGGTCACCTCGTTGCATTCTTTTTTGCTACTTCATTTTTGCCCATTTTTTCGATACCAATAGTCGCCCCGGTTTGCGCACCACTTCGGCCGCTCTCCGTTGTTAACACTTTTTATATCGCCGGATTCATTTTTCTGAGCTCGTGATGATGCTTGAGATCATTTCTCACTCTCACTTGGTACAATTTCAACATTGCGTCCCTACACCTTGTCGCATCGATTTGCGCACCACATCAGCCGTCATCAGATTATTTCACACTTTTTACATGAGCCATCCACTCCTGTCATACTGCAAATGTTTCGTTATTTTTCCACCATTCATTCACCCCGCAAGGAGGCCCACCAGTGTTCCCCCCCACCCTCAGTTCTGGTCATCATAAATGTTCCTTCATTGAACACTACCTCCTTGCCTGGCCATTAATTCAGAGTCTTCTTATTTGCTTTCAGACTCCTTAAAAGTGAAAGCAACCACGAGCATGTATTGTCCTGGGCTCGTTAAATCCACACGACAGTACCACTCTATCACTTCAGAGTCTTCTTATTTGATTTCAGACTCCTTAAAATTTAAAGCAACCACGAGCATGAACTGTCCTGGGCTCGTAAAATCCACATGACAGTACCATACCACTCTATTACTTCAGAGTCTTCTTATTTGCTTTCAGACTCCTTAAAATTGAAAGCAACCATGAGCATGAACTGTCCTGGGATCGTAAAATCCACATGACAGTACCATTTTTATATCCACACTTCTTCTAGTCCCCTAACCCATGAAGAAGTCCCCCCGTGCCTCTTGGCGCTATGATTGATCCTCTCGGCAGCACCCCCAATCAGGTCACCTTTGTTCAGAGTATTCTTCAATCTCCTGCCATTTTACCACAGCTTGAGTCTACCTCAGCCCTTTCACCCTCAGATCCTATACCGCTATGATCCCTTTACCACCAGTCAGTCTCATATGCTGCCCGATCATCCCCGCCATCATACTCTGAACAAAGGAAGTTTGAGTCCACCCACTTTACTTGCCCAGTTATTCCCCCCAGTTTATCACTCCTACCATCAGTGCTATCATAGTTCGGTTTTTCACCTCGCGCTCCTGTCAAGGAAACATCATTGCCTTAATAGTTGCAGGTCTCCCTCTGTCGACGACAGCCCCTCTATTCCAGAGGATAGACCCAGAGGCCCCTGCGCCTTGGACCCATCACCATCTGTGGTGAGTGCCTACGGACCATTTTGGGAGGAGTCATCATTGCCTCTCCGAATAGTTGTTTCTCACATGCTCGACTTCAGCACCTTAATCGCATCATTGAGAATCGCGCAGGTTGTATATCCTTTCCATTATGTGTCGAAGACCCCGGATTTCCCCTGACTCTAGCACATTGGTGAGTCACTTTGGAACGCCCAGTGATATGTTCCCGTGGATGTCCGGGCTGCGTTGGAGATTGTATTCGGAAGCCATCCAGTTCCATGCTTCCTTGAGTACCCAGTTCGGTTCCAGATCAGTGTACCATTGCAAGTATGACCGTTGTCACTTTGATCCAGCAGCTCATCAGTTCCTTTGGAACCACATTCAGTAGCATTGTTGTCATTCCAGTGCATCAGTTGTTCAGCTCAGACATGGTCAGCCCAGGAGTATGTTCCATATTTGTGTCCCCTCTGGACACTTATGATATACACAGTGGTTTCCTATGTATCCTACAGGACCCTCTTTTTGGGCCTCACAGTTATTTTTATGTATCTTGATACGAGCATGGGTATGCCCACCTCATCTAGATTATCAGATGATTCCTCATCCATTATTGAGGTTATGTACTTTTCAGTCCTTGCAGTTGGTTCGAGATCGTTGTTTCGGGCTTCAGTTGGTTCCTTCTCTTCTCCACACCCCCAAAAAAAAATGAATATGACTCATGATGTCCATCGGCCATACGATGAGCTCCTGCCCTCGCACATCAGGGGGCAATCTGTTAACACCCAAAAAAGGTTCAATACCTCATCTACCCCATCACATGGCTCATTTGTCCATTTTCATACCATATTTCCATCAAAAACCCATAAAACCATCTAAAAAGCCTCCAAAAGGCTTAAAATGCCTCCAAAAGGCCATAAAACCCTCTTTTACTCCAAAAAATATCCAAAATTCCTCCAAAAAAGCAAAAATATCCAAAAAGGAAGAAAAAATATGAAATAATGAGGAAAATGAGGAAAAAGCCCAAAACAGCTGAAACCCTAACCCTAAAACTGCATGGTTTCCAACTATAAATAAGGGGTGGAGACCCCTTATTTCACATCCACAATCACAAGTATCCTGCCTCTGCCAAAATTGCTCTTGAAATCCTAGCTCACCATTGAGCTGCTTTCCCGTAAGAGCCCCCTTTTGGCCCATTTCCACCATTGGAGAAAGAGAAGGAGCAGCTGGAGCTCGGAGCAACCTTTCGGATCAGCACAATGGGCTTCACCAACCTCCACATTGGAGGTCAGATCAATAAAAAATCATTCTTTACTTTTTACTGTTTTGCTTCATGAACATGTTTAGATTAGTTTTTATTTCTGTTTAGCATCTTTTATTTCACATATCATTGAACTGCTACTAAGGAATCCATTGTCCTTAGTAGGTACTCATTCGTACAAGCTAGGGGTAAAACCCTAGCCACAGAAGCCTAGAAAAATAACTTGAAATAATATAATTATCACAAATAGAATCAACATTTTAAAAACAAATACAACCAAGAATGGAAGTATTGAAGCACTGCTACTTCATACTAGCACAATAACTTAAAATTAAGTCCATATCACAATAGAGTTAATTTTCCCAGATACAGAAAGAATCGTGAGAGGCCATACTGAAAGCACAACTTGAAAACAGATACAAATCAGGCATCTGTTGAACTCACTTGATTCCCAGATCAATGTGCTCTTGAATTCCAAAACCAAAACAGCCTATATCACTAAATTTCCTTCTGAGTAACTCATATTCCTTCACTTTCAGCCCACTCTCCAAAAGTTGAAGAGCCTTTTCTCCCCTTACAGTAACATAGCTGGAAATCTTTTCATTTCGCCTGATACCAAAGGACCTTACAGTATACCTTGCTTCATATAAATGATAAAAGCGAGGGCAAAAACAAATAAGCTTTCAAACCATTCCTGAATATTAAAAGCATCTGAAAGAACTCAACTAAATTTTTAAATCAGCCAGCTTCATATGAATCCTCCTGTCCAACCAAGGAATATGTTTTTCAAATATAAAACGTACCCTTGGAAAAAACTGGAGTCTGCCCACTAAGTTGCTCCAACACTTGCCCCAAATCAACAAACAAGAAACCTCGTAAACTTCTAAGTTCAAAAACATATATAAATCAATAGGAAACATGATTTTATTAAAAGGGTTTGCAAAAATAATTTTATTTTTAGGGATCTGCTTTTGACATCTAAATAAGAACATGATTCTAATTAATGTGATTTTCTAGAGTTCAATTTTAGGGGGATTGATTCGTAGAAAAAAACTGGTCAATGTTCCCCTGTTCAAAGGGCTGAAATGTATTCTTCTGACACGACAGAATTAATGTGGGACGAATTGATGTTGAGATCTATGGAAGGGGTTCAGAATCTGTATTTCTTTCAATACATTATACATCCTTGGTTTGATTACATGATTTGTAATAATATTTGGTTAAACTATTTGTTTCTCTTTTCCCTGCATTAAGTGGTAGCAGTGCTGATTTTCATTCTAATAAGCTAGGACATAAGAATTTACAGATCAGTGATGATTTTGATTCATACTGAAAAACAAGGATATCACCAAATAAGAAGGAAAATTCTACTCAAGAAATTCAGAGCTTCAGAAGAAAAGGATTCATTCCAGGTAACAAACTTTGGATAATATGTAGAAGGTGATTGCAAATAGTCTACAAAATCAAGGTGGCTTAAGCCCATCAATAGGTAGAGGTGCTTCAACCAGTAACTTGTAAGGGGGTACATTATCCACAAATCATAGAAATGCCTGATGGACCTAAATGAACAAGAGAAAAAGCGCAAATGAACATTTTACAGCTGAATGCAAGGAGATCAAATAAGAAGAAAAGATGCATGTGCTGATGGGAAAAATATTTGTTTGCAAAGAATGTGCCAACAATAGATATAAGGAGAAATCTACACAACTCAACAAAATACAATCAAATAAGAGGAACTCAAAGACAAAAGTGGCAAAAAATGACAGGAGATTTCTTAGATATTGAAATAGCTCTACAATATTACTCAACAAAAGGATATGGACAAGTCTAAAACTTTGATGATTTTGCATGTCCGACAAGTTTTTGACTGGAACCCAGTGATTTTTTTAATAAATCCAAATTCTGTGTTGTTCAAATCGTGCTTCTAAATGCATAAATGGATTCAGCACCATCAAATAACCAGGGAACCCAGATTATCCAAAGTTTAAATACTGCTCTTTGAGACTTAAGAAATTTCTTCAAAATTTTTACCATAATCCATCAAAATCATACCAAAAAATGCTTTCAGGAAAGGGAAAAATTGTCAAATCTTTAGGATACACAAAAGGATACATGGGCTAATAAAACCCCAGAGATAGGTCTCAAGATACACAAAAGCACAAATTTAATGTATCATGGCCCAGGGGACATATAGAGCAAAAGTTCAACTCTATAGCCAACTTATCCCTAGTATTACTTTCATCCCTAACATATATCCAACCACTAAAATCCAGTAGTCTAATGGCCACTATATAGTTTAGAGATTAGGACAAGTACAAATACAGAACTATGTTTTTAATGTACAAGAAAAAAAATATGTCACATGAAGAATTTTTCAAAGCATAGAATAGATAGATAAAAAGTGTAAAAGCATTGCTGGTCAATGAAAAAAATTTACAAGCACCAGTCCATGACTTTCTCCCGAGAAATGCACAAATAACATGTTGTAAATTGTCAAACTTTCAAAATTACAAGCCCTGAGGCAAACCTCAAAATACATGATGCAGTGTCAAAGCTTGACACCTTTAAAACCAACATCACAAGGATTACTTTACAAATACATTCTCTGAGGAAAACTATGAACCTAGAAAGGCAGAGCCTCTCCTCCTTTCTATCTAGATTGTCACAATGTCAAGGCACAAACAAAAACAATTAGAACCAAGGAAACTGGGCAAGGGGACTACAAAGCACTTGTTATTAATACAGTAATACCATCGCTTCATTGTCCCACATACATGTTCTACTTGTGCTTCATGTATAGCCCTTAAAGGCGGTTGTCAATCAGTCTGCATCAGCGCCTACACCAGAATATATAAGCAGATACCAAAAAGAAATCCTCATTATAGTACACAAACCTACTATTATATTTAGACATACTGTTACACAGACTGTTCCAAATATTTCATATCCAGTTTGTCTGGACAGTCTTCCAACAGGATGGTTTCTTGATCTATAGGTCATCTTCTCCTCTTCAATCAGGGTCATGACCTAGAGAACTTTCAACAGGTATCTTCAATCAAGACGCTCTACCAGGATTTCAAGCTCTTCATAGAGAATCTTTCTTCTTTGTAGTTTGCAGCTTTGTATCTCACTTTTGGGTGAGACTTTAGAGTTTAGGTCTTAGAACTCGTGTATAAGATCAGTTTTTTATAGGAACTGCATTCGCACTCCCACTTGTGTACCGACTCTGATGTACCTAGCAGTCCCTTTGACCTATTTATTGTGATTCATTGGACATTGATAAAAAAAATCTCATGTTATCTAATTAATGGACCTAAGGAAATGGGAGGCTTGGGAGTAAAGAATTCCATGTGAATACATTCTAATTTCAAGTGTTTCAAGTGTTAAGTAGTTTTCAAACATGTTTATGGTGTTTAAGTAGTCGTTAGCAATTATTGAACATAAACTGCAACAGAGTTATAAACCAGCTGGAGGCCCTTTAAACCAATTCTCTGTTCAACCAAAGAATATTCCTTGAAGTTGAAGGTGGTGTGGCCTCAAGCAGTTCCTCAATTCTTCCAAAATTTTGCTTAAGAGGGGAATGGATAAGTGAGTTTATAATTGGGAACCGAGATGAAAATTAAAAGACAAGAAGTTTAAAAGTTGACTCTACAATTGGGAAACTTAAACAAGTCCTCTAAAACAATGGCTAAAAGGAAGTCTATGATTTCGAGGTTTTGATAATCATAATGATAAACTTGGTTGAACATCATGGAACTCTACAGATAACATGTAGTTAATCACCTTGTAGATATTCTTGGAAGTTAAATTATAAGCCATCCTCAAAGAATCAAAATTTTAAATACAAGGAAAAGACTTCTAAAAATGATGACCTACCAAAGATGTCTTTTATAGACAAGGATTACAGTTCTTTTCCAAGGTAGATTTAAGTGACTACCACTAAAAAGTTAAAAAGTTAATACAAATTAAAAAGGGGATTACTAACAGATCGGTTTATTACGAAGAATGGCCATTATCAATGGTTTTAATTGCAATTCAGTCTTGTCAATGCACACAGTAGCCTCCATTGCATTCATTAATTCGCAAGTTCATTATTGATTTTTGGATAAAATTTTGGATTGTATCAAAGAAACCAAGTTAGTTATTGTTTCTCTTTTTTGCTTACTTTGTTAACATAAGTATAGATCTATATAAAAGGGATCTACCAAATACATGGATCAAATTTCTCTCAAGGTGCAAACCCTTTTTTAGAGTGGAAATGTTAGAAAATGTATTAAATTTAACTTTGATAATGGCGTTAGAGAACTTCTGACGTCTCTAATAATTGCCAAAAGTACCAGAAAGATTTCTTCTACAGTACATCCTCCACATGGGTTAGTTTGGTTTTTATGGATTTATTCTTTAGAAGGATCATAATTTACTCAATATTAAATAATTGAATTGAATTTTGACAGGATTCCAGTTTGGCTTCTCTATTACTCTGACCATTTCCATTGAAGGCATTAATGAAACTGAGTCTGGAGACCACAGAAGAGTGGTATGGGGTCATTCCAAGAGTTTACATAAAAATAAATATGATAGCATGTTCTTGCTTACCAAACAAGAAGAGCTGATAGAAAAACCCATAGCGGTGATTTGGGGACCTCTTCTATTTCAGGTATTGTGTGATGCGTTCGCAGCGGGTGGAACAAGAGAACCTAAACGATAGCCAATCTTAGCTTCTCCAGCCAATCCATAGGTTCTCCCATTATCTTCCCTACATCCCCCGTAGTCATCAGGAATACAAGTCATAGTCGTAACCCGACTTAGCTGTGGGAAAGGAAGGGTAGGTAGATGATAGCTAAAAGGCTCTTTTACTGGAAAGGATATGGTAGGTAGTGAGAGTTATAGTTTTACTAAGTGGTAAGGGCTCATGAACTGATCCAAATTTCCAATGCCTATTTCCATTTGATTCCCTATTCCCTATCCCCCATCCCATCCGATCTGGCATACTGGTCTGATATCATTCCCAGGAAAATTGTAAATAGTGAGCCTAGCGTATAGATGGTAAAGCCGCTCAGTGAACATGGTGTATGGTACTTTCTACATGAAGCTGGTGTGTTAGGATACTATGTGTTGTTTTCCATAGCTATGTCAGCAATACATACCAAAAGAGATTGAATAATGTGCTTTATATATGATTCACTTGTTTAGGTTCACACACTTTACAGAGGTTTCACATGACATACAAAGGAGATAGATAACACATGACACACACAGAGACAGTCAAAGAGGGGAAAGCAGGTTGATCCATAGAGACCATATAGGTAGGGAAGAGAGGTTGGTTATGCTTCCTTAGAAAGGTCTTTATTTATAGCCACATGAGAGGGGTGCTCTCACGGATGAAATCCAGCTGACAAGAGTTCATCGTCGGGAAGGTCATTGCCAATAAGGATGGTGTCCTTTCTTATTGGCTAGTGGGATCTTGCAAACACACCGAGTCTTGTATCTCATCTATGTGGGTTCCATGCTCCCAGGTCTATCTCTAGCGATGGGGGTCAAGAAACCAGTAGTAGAGATGACAAATCCTAACAACCTTGCTGAAAGTATGGATAAGAATAATCCTGCAGGAGCTCCCTAAGCGATGTTATAAAATAAATGAAGTTGGTCCCATGCAGCATTATAGCCACTTGTTTAATAACCATCCATATTTCCTAGCATCTGAGGCTAGATGAATAAAACTCAGGATAGAAAGTTATCTGGAGGAAGAGCTGGGGGAATATTTGACCGCCCACTGAGTTGTGACCTAGAGCATGGGAAGCTGTGACCATGACATAAATATGCAAGTCTATGTTTCATATAGGTTGATGTTGCTTATCCTATAGGCCATACTATTCCTATGTTATGAACCAGATAATAAATACCAAGGAGGGGAAAACATCCACTATCTCAAGTTGAATATATAAACTCTATAACCAAGTTTGTAATAAATCCATTTCAAGGATGCACAAGCTACTAAGTGGATGTGTGAAAGAGCTGCAAAGTATGGAAACATTGGTATATTTGTACTGCATTTACATCCTCTGCATAGTCCCCAAACTAATTTCAATTTATCTATGTCAAACTTAACTGAGTCTATCACTTGTTTAAATTATTAATTTTTGGTTTTAAGTTATGCCCAAGTAAATGTTACGATGTATTTTAAATCAAGTTTCACTGATATCAAGGGAATAGGTCTCTGAGGAAAACTGTGAACCTAGAAAGGCAGAGCCTCTACTCCTTTCTATGTAGATTATCACAATGTCAAGGCACAAACAGAAACAATTAGAACCAAGGAAACTGGGCAAGGGGACTACAAAGCACTTGCTATTAATACAGTAATACCATCACTTCATTGTTCCACAGACATGTTCTACTTTTTTCTTCATGTATAGCCCTTAAAGGCGGTTGTCAATCAGTTTGCATTAGCGCCTACACTAGACGATATAAGCAGATACCAAAAAGAACTCCTCATTATAGTACATGAACCTACTATTATAGTTAGACATACTGTTACACAGACTGTTCCAAATATTTTAGATCCATTTTGTCTGGACAGTCTTCCAACAGGATGGTTTCTTGATCCAGAGGTCAGCTTCTCCTCTTCAATAGGGGTCATGACCTAGAGCACTTTCAACAGGTATCTTCAATCAAGACACTCTACTAGGCTCTCAATCTCTTCATAGAGAATCTTTCTTCTTTGTAGTTTACAACTTTGTATCTCACTTCTGGGTGAGACTTTAGAGTTTAGGTCTTAGAACTCGTGTATAAGATCTGTTTTTTTATAGGAACTGCATTCGCACTCCCACTTGTGTACTGAATCTGATGTACCTAGCAGTCCATTTAACCTATTTATTGTGATTCACTGGACATTGATAAAAAAAAATCTCATCTTATCTAATTAATGGACCCAAGGAAATGGGAGGCTTGGGAGTAAACAATTCCATGTGAATACATTCTAATTTCAAGTGTTTCAAGTGTTAAGTAGTTTTCAAACATGTTTATGGTGTTTAAGTAGTCGTTAGCAATTATTGAAATCAAACTGAAACAGAGTTATAAACCACCTGGAGGCCCTTTAAACCAATTCTCTATTCAACCAAAGAATATTCCTTGAAGTTGAAGGTGGTGTGGTCTCAAGTAGTTCCTCAATTCTTCCAAAATTTTGGTTAAAAGGGGAATGGATAACTGAGTTTATAATTGGGAACCGAGATGAAAATTACAAGACAAGAAGTTTAAAAGCCGCCTCTACAATTGGGAAACTTAAACAAGTCCTCTAAAACAATGGCTAAAAGGAAGTCTATGATTTCGAGGTTTTGATAATCATAATGATAAACTTGGTTGAACATCATGGAACTCTACAGATAACATGTAGTTAATCACCTTGTAGATATTCTTGGAAGTTAAATTATAAACCATCCTCAAAGAAACAAAATTTTAAATACAAGGAAAAGACTTCTAAAAATGAGGACTTACCAAAGATTCCTTTTATAGACAAGGATTACAGTTCTTTTCCAAGGTAGATTTAAGTGACTACCACTAAAAAGTTAAAAAATTAATACAAATTAAAAAGGGGATTAATAACAGATGGGTTTATTACGAAGAATGGCCACTATCAATGGTTTTAATTGCAATTCAGTCTTGTCAATGCACACAATAGCCTCCATTGCATTCATTAATTCGCAAGCTCATTATTGTTTTTTGGATAATATTTTGGATTGTAGCAAAGAATAGGAGAAAACAGTTCATGCATTTATGAACATTTTTGACAGATTGTGAGCAAAATATATAAATAAATCCATCGACCATAACTTAGGCATGTGATTTCCAAAATATGGACTAGAACTGGAATGAAGTCAAATGAAGGCAATTATGAAGGTCAACTCCAAACAATACCACTAATGTGTGATGGTTTCATGGACTCGGTGATTTTTATTAGAAGTTCAATCAGATGAACAATATCAAAAGGATCGATTTCAAATGAACAATATGGTGATGGCGTTTTCACAAAAGGATCGATTTCCCGAAGGACATAAATAAAAAAGAATAATTTTGGCCTCCTAAAATTCTGAAAAAAAAATTGGGCAAGAATGCTCATCCTTTGCATCTGCCCAAAGAATTGAATATGTCTTCTATTTTCGACATTGCCCATCTTTATGATTATAATCAGGACGAGAACATG
This sequence comes from Pseudotsuga menziesii, assembly GCA_001517045.1. Taxonomy (NCBI): domain Eukaryota; kingdom Viridiplantae; phylum Streptophyta; class Pinopsida; order Pinales; family Pinaceae; genus Pseudotsuga; species Pseudotsuga menziesii. The sequence goes on from LPNX010169412.1 coordinate 439,870, forward strand.
GATTGTGCTGACAACATAGTAACACATTAGTTTCCATGTAGGGTTGTGGATTTACCTAAAAAGCCCTAAATAATATTATGTGAAATATACCCTCAAGAATACATACACAGAGGAGTGTAAAAAACAGAGCTTAATAACCGAAGGAGATAAAAGAGAACCTTTGAAGCTTGAGTGAGTCGATCACCGCTCTCACCGACTGATATATTGAGCACCAAATTTTGCACCTTGATTTCCCTCATGGGGTTGTTGATTTCCCTCATATACTGAACACCAACTTCTGCACCCATTCCTCTGCCTGCGTTCGCTATTCAGTATGCCCATTTCTCTGTGTTCGATGAGCTCTCCAATATATAGGTCGATAGGAAGTCAGTCTATAAAATAAGAAGGGATCTGAACTAACACGCTTAGGTAAATCCATTCCAAGCAGGCAGGGGAAGTGTGAAACATAGTAGGGTTCAAATTTTAGTGGTTGTGGAGGGAATGATTTTTTAATTTTTTGAAATTATTTAGCTTTAATATATATATATATATATATATATATATATATTATGGTATAGATTAAGTTAATTAGTTAATAGGGTGTCAGTTAGCATATAGATTAAGTTAATTAGTTCATAATAGGGTATCATTTATGGTGGAAGCATTTTTAACCAATTAAGAAAAAAAATTCACTTAGAATTTGGGAGAAATTATTAACAAGGTATTAACTTAAAAATATATTCAAATCAAGATAATAAAAAATATTATTGTAATGGAGAACTATGGAGAACTGTAGAATGATAATTCAATAATATTATTTTAATGGATGACTCTACAATGATAATTCAACATTTGCAAAATCAATTGTATCTTCAAGATACTTGTCTAGAGAGATTCATTCATAGAGATTAGATGTTGGCAAAAAAAATATAGAATTATATCTTGAGTCCTCATAAGCCTTAATAGTTTAGTACATTTTAAAGAAAATAAGGTTGTTTCGTTAGATGTTGGAATGACGGGTATAAATAAGATACAGTACCTCTTATATCTCATCTCCCGTGAAGATTATAAGTATAGAATACTAAAACATAATGGAAGTGAATTTAGGAGACAAGATTCAACGTAACATTAAGGTGAAAGGATGGGCATTAAAGATATTGGCATTAAATACCTACTCATTTGTTCAAGCAAGAGGTGAGATTTATCAACCTTGCAGCAATAAATTGGAGTTTTGAAGATGTTATTTTCATTTTTGAAATTAGTTGTAGTTTTGGCTCTTAGCAAGCAATATGTGAAAGTCGACAAAGTGAGATAAATTAGATTTTTGAAGATGTTATTTTCATTTTTTAAATTAGTTGTAGTTTTGGCTCTTAGCAAGCAATATGTGAAAGTAGACAAAGTGGGGGTTTTTGGGTGTGGTTAGGCACTAATATATCTAGTGAGGTAGGTTATAGGTGCAATGTGTTGCTTCCTCTAGCTCTATGGATTGGCTCTAGTTATAATCTGGTATTGTGGATCAAATCTAGTTTGAGTGTTGATTAACTCTTCTTATTTTGGTCATGAGAATTGTTTTGCATTAGGGGTAGGAGTTGTTTTAGTTTGCCATCGTAAACTCAGTTGTTGGTTTTGGAAAAGAATGGAAATTCATAGTCACTTTAGTTGTTGCATATATGAGACCTCAAACCTACAAAGAAATCAATGGAGAAATGAATGACATTAAGAGGATATCTAAGTAGCCCTCTCACACTTCAATAGAAGAATGACCAATCAAATTGAAGACTAGAGAGGAAGGAATGCATAGATTTCAAATATTTTGGCTTATTATACATAAACAAAATTAAGAAGTTGGAATCATATTACAAGATGCTTTGTGAAATGGTTGTATTCCTATCTAGGATGTTGTACTTTCATAGTGCCCCATCACATTCTTGGTTTCCCCTACAAAGGTATTTATTGGTTCTATTCAAGTTTCACTAAAAGATAAGGACATTGATCAGAAAACACAAGGCAACATTGAGATTGGAATGGTATATCTCAAGTACAATCTTTAAGTTGAAATCAAATAGGAAGCCCTTAGTGGGCATGAATTGGCCTAAGTTCATTTTTTTAATATATATGGCAAATTAATTTTTTTACTGTCTGGCAATCTCAAACCTACAATCTATGCATCAAGAAACCCTTTGATGATTTTCCAAATGGAATATTTTCCTAATATATCTAGCATATAAAAATGTTATTTCTATCAATCTCATACTTAAAATAATAATTTATTATGTCTAAATCTTGCAATTTAGGAGATATAAGAATTTTTTATTAGCTATGTGAACCATAGTTTTCAAAATGATGACCATATCTGACATTTAGACTAGATATTTTCTATGCACATGCATGTTATGCGATGGTCAAGGGCATCGTAATGGTCCATTGTATTTGCATAAGTATTTATAAAATGAAATTTTATTATTAGTATTATTATTTTGGTATTACACCTTAAATGGCATCTTAATTAGTTCTAACACTTTCATTAAAAATTTAACCATTCCTTCAATGTTCCACCACCACACAGAACTTACAAATGGAATCTTCATCATGCCAACGATATATGATCCTATATTGGGGATTTTTCTTGGTGTCCAAGTTAGGGTTGATACAAAAATACAAGTTATTGACCCATGAATTTGTCTTTGGATCTCATGGTCCATACATGGGGCCTTGAACCACCACATAAGTTCTACAAAGGGAATATTTGGAATATGAGTGAGATATGGTGTTTCTTGCAAGCTTTAGCAAACCATTGATGGTATTCAGAATCATAAAATGTTTTAGGGTTGAAATTCAAGGTCTTGAGCCATAACATTTTTCTATGGAGCTCATGGGTCGTGCATGGGGCCATAACAACCACATAGGAAAATAGTAGTGAATATCATCCCTCGAGTGCATTATGGTGGTGATTTTGAGGTTTTCCATAGTAGAGGTTAATTTTAGTGCCTAATACATGGTTTGGTGCCAAGATATAGGTTGTTTTTCTATAACATTTGTCCTTAAGGCTCATGGGTGATGTGTGGGGCCTCGAGCCACCATAGTTTTGCATGTGAGAGGGATATGGTGCTCATTTAAAGCTTTGGGATGCTAAGTGTCGTTCTCATTTCCCATTCAATAGTCCAATGCAAAAATACAAATCCCTACACCAATATTTTCCTCTATGGCTCATGGGAAATGTGTAGGGCCTTAGTTATCACGTAAGCCCTTCATATGAAAAATTTAACCTGCAAGAGGAATATGGTGGCCATATCAAGATTTGTAACACTAAGGATGGTTGTTAAGAACCAAGATTTAAATTGAGGGTCTAAGTATTTACCAATTCCATAGAGGTCCCATGGTCCATGCACGGTCTTTTAGGCCACCACATAGAGCTTTTGTAAGGAATATTTAACATACATGTGATATATGGTAATCATTTTGAGGATTAGAAAACTAAGGATTGTTTTAAAGGCCCGTTCCTTGGTATATGTACACATATAAAATCTCACATTACATATTTTCATATGGAGCTCATGGTCCATTTATGGGGCCCCAGCTAACATAGACGTCCTCCATAAGGAATTTTGGCTTTTAAGTGTAATATTGTTAAGATTTTCATGTTTAAACTACCAAGGATGGTTCTCAATTCATGTCCCATGGTTTGATGTGAAAAGAAATAGTATTAGACCATAACATTTATTTGGGGCTCATAATCCATCCATCGGGCCATAAGCCACTACTAGGGATAAAGCTTTGTCAGTGTGGTGTCTTTGCATGTTAAATTGGGATATTTAATGTGTGCAAACAAGTTAGGAGAATCATAGAGTATGGTTCTTGGTGCAAAGGTTGTAGATCCCAATGATTGTTTTTGTCGGTAATTAGATCCAGAAACACACTTCATTCTTGCTTCGATTGGAGGTGTGTGGGGCTATGCACTCAATGATCACAGGGAGATATGCAATAATTTTACATTGTTTGTGGGCATGAACTCCTTCTACATAAATAAAATATAGCATCACACAAAAAGTTTGTCACATGAATCGTGATCAATGAAATTGACGTTGATATATTTGACTTTATGTCGGACGTTTTCTGAACATAATCCCTAGCTCTAAACCTAGTGGAATTCCTAGCGCAGTTCCTTTCGAAATTTCTGGCATTATTCCAGGTGCTATACCTGGATCTATACCTGGCGCTATGTTGGATGTTTTCTAGGCAAAATTCCTGGCTCTATGCTTGGCACTATGTTGAATCTTTTTCCTATCAAAATTCATGGCGCAATTCTTGTCGCTAACCCTGGATTAATATATGGTGCTATGCTATTCATGACGATTTTTGGAGGTTATTCTTAGCATTATATGGGATTCTTTTGTGGACGCTAATTGGGACGTTAATTGGGATGCTAATTGGGATGTTAATTGAGATGCTAATTGGGATGCTAATTGGGATGCTAATTGGGACGTTAATTGGGATGCTAATTATCGTCCAAAATAGCGCTAACTTTTAAAAGGGATGATAATTGGGATGCTAATTGGGACACTATTTGGGATTCTAATTGGGATTCTAATTAAGGCGCTAATTGGGGCATTAATTGGGATTCTAATTAGCATTTAAAATAGTGCCAAGTTTTAAAAAGGGATACTAATTGGAATGCTAATTGGGATTCTAATGGGGATACTAATTGGGATGCTAATTCAGACGCTAATTAGGATTCTAATTAGCGTCCAAAATAACGCCAACTTTTAAAAAGGGACGCTAATTGGGATGCTAATTAGCGTCCAAAATAGCGTCAACATTTAAAAAGGGATGCAAATAACGCCATTACAAGTGCCATCCCGTGGAAAAGCATCCACTTTGTCCAAAAAATGATGAAAAATACACTAAAAGTGATAGTGGACGCTAAAAAGGAAGCTAAAAGAGACGATAATCACAGGTTTTTGTTGTAGTGCAAGAAATCAAAATTCATTAAATGATGCATATGCTAATTATATCTTGGATTGGCATTTTACACACTTTGCATAAAAAAATATACAGCAGACACAAAAAACCATTTGTAAATAAACTGGCAATATATATATATCTGTGTGTGTGTGTGTGTGTGTGTGTGAATATCTATCCATATAGATAGGTCGAGTTTATGATCCTGAGATCCAGTCATAACTATATAATATACAAAAAATATACAAAACATGGATCAAAGTCCATAAAATGCTCCTAAGTCTAAGCTTGACCACCCTGGTCCCCCTAGTCACCATGCTCTCGGGATTATTCAGCCTCCTCGGCTTCAGCAGCCTCAACAACATCAATATACGCAAGTACTGCTCTTGCTACGCGCTGCATAAGGTGTATCCAGATAGGTGGTATACCAACCACTAGCTCCTGCATGACGGCAGGGATATGCTCAATACGTAAGGTAGGTACTCTCTAGGTAATCCTGGCTAGCTTTCCCTCAAGAACCCTAATCAAACCCTGGTCCTCTCCCAACACAGGATACACATACATGCATGGATGCTCAACATGGCGGACTAGTCCAATATCTGCATTTTGACATTTTAAAAAGGATTAAAACTCTTATACATATGTATATATCTTTATAATTAAAATTCATAAAAATTTTAAAATTTTGAAAATAAAAATACTTGACTCTCCCCATGCTCCTCCAGGAGGGAGGACAAGGTCAATATCACCTCGAAAATCTAACCCAGCATATGGAAACTGCTCCAAGGCTGGTAACTATCACTCCCACCAAAAGTAGAAGTCGTTTTCATATACACTCTTGACCGATCCACCACTTCCCTGGCAAAGGAAGATCTCTCCCCACCTACTCAGTCTAGGCTGACAAGGAGAAAGAACTAGAAATGGTACTGAAAGACTCAAAATTGGCACCCTCTCAAAGAAAAATGCTACCAACATGTTGGAATAACCAAAATTCTTTCGCCTGCCTCTTTTGCAATCAGAGAGTTGTTTCCTCATTATCAGGATCACTCCCGAACACTAGTCATATAGAGATACCTGTATACAGTCCACTACTAGTCTCATTTGGTTCTGAGTTGCAAGGTGAAGTGATGATGACCCCACAACCCTCACTATAGTGCTCGCCAATACCTGTAAGGGAAAGTTGCGAATGTGAACAATAGGGACGCAGCTACCCCTCTTTTGAGTGTCAGGCTCGTAGTATATGTCCATGTAGTTCTGTACACTTAGAAGGTCACCGCCTCTGCTAGTACCTTCCAAGTTCACTGGAGCTCCCCGTCATGATAAACCGGAAATAAAATAGACATCTTACGAAGTAACCTATAGAAACTCAGCTTGAAGGTCAAACATGCCAAGATCATGATCCCAATAGGTGATCAAAAAATATAATAGGCGGACATTTGACCGCATAGGTGAGGTACAGAAGAATTTCAATAACCCACTCTACCGTAAAAATTTTACCGTGGGGGAATCTTGTAGAGATTCTTGGTCCATGTCTTCATGTTCCCTCTCCCCCCACTCAAGAACCATTGTTCAATCTAATAAACAAGCAATTTAAAACCATTAGATTCATATAAAAAATTGATTTGTTGACCCTATATACTCTTTTTCTACCTCGCGCAGTGTACACGACTGTCCCTTGGGCAAGTCGCATACTGTACGCAACTTTCCTTCGGGAAACCCACATACAGAACGTGTGTACGCGAATGTTGATATACCATACATGCGTACATGACGTTCATGCTTTGAGGGAATTTGAAAACATAAAATTTGGGCCCAAAATTGAAATTTGCTTGGATCAAATGAAAGAGCATGGAGTGTAGATTTACCTGGCACTTGCGGTTTCTAGAATTGTCCACTGAGTCGTCCACACTAAGCAATCAAAGGTAGAGGTAAAACTTGTCTATTTTGGATAAAAATCAATTGGTGAGTTTTTTATTCATATTTTGAACTATTTATAGAAAAATTATTTTCAAAATGGGTTTTTTCCCTATAGTTCATATTTTTTAAAACTAATGCCATATCTTTTCTTCCATGTGATAGGTGTATGGTCGTTTAAAGTTGTTTTTTTGCTCATATAGGATGGTTTTTGGTCATTTCACATGCATTCTGCATTTATACCTAATCCATCTTAATCCTAGCATTAACACTTCGACCACGAACTATGGTATTTTTAACCATTAGTTCCTCGTTTATACCATTGTTCTTCCATGGATAGGACTTTCCTCCCACGAGTATCCTCATTTAGAACCTACTTATTGTCTTTCGATACTCATGCTACAACTGTCATAGGTTCAGGGGAGTCTTCTTAGCTATTTTTCATGCCAAATTGAGCCTCATTTTGGTCTCTTTTTACAAGCTATCCCTTTATAAGACTCCCCGCCCTTATGGAGTTTCTTTAGGCCCAGGTCTAACTCCTCAAAATAGACTTGACTGCTGAGTAAACTTGTCCATTCAAGCTCATTAAGAATATGTGAATGGGCATCCACATTGGTGGTAGGTTATCTCTTTCTTGGAACATGTGGAATAATACGAGAAAGGATCACTCTCTTTTCTACGGAATTGAGAAGAGTATTCTCAGGTATAGGTTTATCACTTTTTCGGACCCGAGGGACTAAATTTACAGAAAAGGAACACCTGGTATGAGCTCAGTTTTCTCTTTTTCATGCTCTGTACCTAAACATGAAAAATATTATGAGTGTACTTCATGTCTTTGTCATGCTCTTTAAATACCAAGAACAAAGCATCGATTTTATTGTTGTAAGTACCATTTCTCGTACTCAAATGGATCTTTGTAAGTGATCTTGCTTTCCTTCACACTCGTAAAACTCAAGCTAGATGCTGCTCTTAAAGGAGCGTTGGGTAGGTGGTAATTTAACCTTTTTCGGACCTCCCTGACTAAGTATGAAAAAGGTTCACCTTTTCTTCTACGGGAGTTAAGAGAGTTCTTCTGTGGTATGTTTTATACTTTTTCGGCCTCGGGAGACTAAATTGGACGAAAAAGGACCCCCCTGGAGTCTTCTTTGGAGTTTTCAGACTCTCTAAACATGAAAACACCAAGTGAGCATGTACTAGTTCGGGATCATAATATCCACGAATTAGTGACACTATCAAGCATTATTCCCTCTTCTCTTCAAGCTTGTCAAAAAATGAAGAGACTTGAGTTGAATTTCCTGGACTCGCTAAAATTTAAGAGGGAAGATAAGGAAGAATTTTTCTTTTGGTTCTCATTCAGTGGCAGCATGTCTTCCTTGAACATAGCACTCTCTGTCTTTTTCGATACTCATGTCTCAGTGTTCACTTTCAGTTCAGCTATTACTTCGAGTTTCTTATTCCTCCTATTGTCACTTATACTTGGGGAATATGATCATGTCTCCTACATGACATATAAGTCTAGTTGTACTATATTCAAAGTTAAAATCTCCCTTGGGTCATCTTTGTATCGTGCTCACTGTTCAAGGATTTAACCTTGTATCTGATCTATATCATGATTCCATCATTGTCTTATCTATTATTACTTGTGTTTTCCTTCCTTTACCTAGTACCTAGTCACTCTTGTGATCCATTGGAGGATCTATTGCCTTCCTCATCGTAGTATGGTTCCACATCAGCACTTCCTGACGACGAAGACCTAGATTTTTTGACGATCATACCTTAGGATTCACTTTCATTATTGGTGAATTCATTTGCTTCAGTTGTCGATTATCACCTATTGTTTGACAATCTATTGAATCCTATCCATGTTTTACTTCAATAACATCTATTCACAAGGCTTGGATTGTACTGTTTCTTTGGGATTTTTGACGAAGACCTTAGGTTCATATCTATGGAGTAAGTTGCACAAGATTATGTTGTGGTCACTTACATAGCTTCCAAATCTTTGAAGACTCATCATTATTGTATATTGTGGCTTCGATCCACCTTTTTAATACACGTGGTCTTGTACTCATACTATATGATGTACTCAAATATTGTAAAGGATCTAGTGTTCTAGTATATTGAACATAGCATCCTCAGATATGAATTTGTATATGACATTATTATGTATTTGTTTCAGGTACTACCTCTGCTCCATTGGACTTCCGAGTTCTCCAAGATAATGATTATAATGTATTTCAGCCATCGTTTCCCTCTGACCTCACACTTTAGGGGGCATCTGTTATCAACCCAAATGGTACTTCTCCGTCCAAGTGCTAACATTCCTTATGTTGGTACACAAAAGGACATCTTAGGATTGAAGTTTTCCAAAACACTATAGATGGGCATGACTTGGGATGCATTTACCCTTGAACCAGCTTGCCATATTATTTTTCTAAGTGTTGAGTTGTGTACGTGACTATCCTCATTGCAACTCGCATATGTACGCGACTATTTCCATTGACAACTCACGTACTATACGTGACTATCTACATTGAAACCCGTGTACATCAGTGTACATGCGTTTCCTTTAAGAAAATCGCGTGTCATACGTAGGTTGCCTATATAAATATTCGTGTACATCTTGATTCGACATTAAAAATATAAATCATGATTAATGGAGATTAGTTGGGCCCTAAGCATTAACTATCCTAACGGTTTCAACATCCTCAACCTTTGAAACCACTCTATTTCCCAAAGTATAAATAAAGGCCTTGGGGAGGGCATTAATCAATCAAGTTTGGAGAGAAAAGTTATGCTGGTGGTATATCTTCAGAAGTCTTAGAGCAGTAGAACTCAGAGTCCTTTGGTTGCAGAGGAGTCCTTGTCTCAGAAGCTGGGTTGTACTCTTATCTCATTTACTGATTGTTAATAAAGAGAATTCTTCTTCCAACATTGTGTTGAGTCTCTTTCATGTATCATGGTTAATGAATATTTTGATTATGTACTGGATATATTGTTTATCTAACCTCCCATATATACATGTATAATATTGTACTTGGAGAATTTTCTCTTTGCAAGTGAAGGAGGTGAATCCCTGGAAGCTTTGGAGAGAAGAGGACCGAAAGAAGATCAAGCTTGGATCAACTGTTAGTAACCAGGTGAGTCAAGACTTTCTTCATATTTCCTTTCTATTCTCTATTAAAGCTGATTGTCTACAAGGTTAGTAGTAAGTTGGTAACCCCAGAACCTAGGTTACAAGGGTGTTTAATCCTGAAAAACACCTAGACATTAGTCCTAAAGTGATCGACAGACCTTTGTCTACGTGTTGTGGTGGATTGTGTCATCCTTGGAAATTATTCCTAAAGTGATTTGTAGACCCTTGTCTCTGTGTTGCGGTGGATTGTATCATCCATGTACATTAGTCCTAAAGTGATATGCATACCTTTGTCTCCATGTTGTGGTGGATTGTATCATCCCTGGACATTAGTCCTAAAGTGATCCACAAAATTTTGTCTCTGTGATGTGGTGGGATTGTATCATCCATGGACATTAGTCCTAGACTGATCTACAGAATTTTGTCTCTGTAATGTGGATAGGATTTCATCATCCTTGGACTTATGTCCTAAAGTGAGAGGGATTGATCATCTCGTAATTGGATCTTGTGTGTTGCAGGTTCAATATTTTCATACTGATGTTGATGTGGCAAGTTCCGTATTTTCATACTGATGTTGATATGGAAATTTCAGTATTTTCATACTGATGTTGATGTGGAAAGTTCAGTATCTTCATACTGATGTTGATGTGGTAGGTTCAATATTTTCATACTGATGATATGGCAGGTTCAATATTTCTATACTGATGATGATGAGGTAGTTTTAGTATTTCTATACTGATATTGATGATGATGTTGCTTCAACATTTGTATGCTGATGTTGGTGATGTGGTCGTGGTCCCAACACCTTGTCTTGATGATGTTGATGTGATTGTGTCCCCAACACCCTGTGTTGATAATGTTGATGTGGTTGAAGTCACAACACGTTTTTATGATGATGATGTTGTTTCAACATGTTTATGTTGTTTATGATGATGATGTTCCCACATATCTATGTTGATAATGCAGATGATGATATGGAATTTATTGATGATGTTTATTTAGCACTAACATTCTAATGATGTTGTTTTTATTTCAGTATTTGCATACTGAAGTTGTAGATGCTGTTTCAATATTTACATACTGATGATGCAGCTGATAATTTTCAGTATTTACATATTGATGTTGTAGATGGTATTTCAGTATTTACATACTAATGATGCAGATGATGATGTTTCAGTATTTACATACTAATGTGGCAAATGGTGTTTCAATATTCACATACTGATTTTGAAGAAGAATATTCAATATTCGCATATTGATGCAACAGAAGAAGATTCAGTATTCACATACTGATGTTAAAGAAGAAGATTCAATATTCGCATGCGGATGTGGCAAAAGAAGATTCAATATTCCTATACTGATGTTAAAGAAGAAGATTTATAATTCGCGTATTGATGTAGTAGAAGAAGACTAAATATTCACATACTGATGTTGAAGAAGAAGATTCATTATAATTCGCATACTGATGTGACAAAAGAAGATTCAGTATTCACATACTGATGTTAAAGAAGAAGATTTAGTATTCACATATTGATGCAGCAGAAGAAGATTCATTATTCACATACCGATGTTAAAAAACATGACTTAGTATCCACATACTAATGTTGTAGAAGATGATCCAGTACTCATAGAAGATGATTCAGTACTTACATATTGAGGTTTTCGAAGATGATCTAGTACTCATAGATGATTCAATATTTGCATACTGAGGTTGCAGAAGATGATCCAGTATTCTCATACTGAGATTGATGATGAAGATGCATGGTGTTGTTCCAAAACTTCCTATGACATATAGAGATTCACCAGTCAGTTGTACAGTTGTGATGATGGTTGTTGTTGATGTAGAATACCTTCCTAGTTAAGGGGGAGTGTTAAAGAATTGTAACTTCTTAAGATATTATATTGTACTTTTGTTGTATTCTCCTTTGAAGATTTTATTCCTCCATTCATAGATGTCATTTATGTCATTGGTCATGTACAAGTCATGAGGTAAACCCTCCATTGTAAGTCAAAGAAATAGTACCCACAAAATTAATATATAAAATGTATTTTGAGTCCCCCTAGGTAGGTCCGCCTTAATTAGGGAACCTGATCGGCCTAGTTAGTTATTTGACTCACTCACCTAATGAATATAAATAGGTGAGGAACCTCTCTCATTCTTACACACCTTACACTCAAGAATTGCGCAAGAGAGAGAGAGTATTGTGGAAGAGGAGCAACTATTCTTGTTCTTGGGGTTTTACACTGTACTTGATCGAATTATATACTAAATAATTTTTGCGAGGTTTTCTCCCTTTTGGTTTCCGAGAGGAAAATATTTGTGTTCTCTTGTGTTGTTGTACTTTTATTTCTTTGAGTTATCCGTTGCTTATGGTTATGATGTTACGATTCTAAATGTTTTAGATCTTGTATAACCATTAAGCATGGTCTTCCTATCTTAGACTATGTTTTCTCACCAATTTCTTGTTTGGTGGAACTTCAATTATGGACCTATACTATTGGAAATGTGGATAGACTTAGCTAACCCAAAATATTACTAGTTTTTGACTTGGAATGCATTAAACCTAGGTCCATTTAGGTATCCAACAAAGTGTTTTAGTTTATGTTGGCATATCAATGCCTACTTAGAGGGAAGGCCTCATTTGAGGCACATTGTTAGAATATAAAATAATGCAAGACCATAACATGCATAGGGTACAATTGTAACTAATTTAAAAATAATTCCATTATACATACATTCATCTATTACATCCCTTGTTGACACAACACATCAAGCTCACATAAGTCCATTCATTGCAACATAAGAAATAATTCATAGGAAATACACATCATCCATGAAAAGAGAGAAATATAAACAAGATTTTAAAGGGATCCACTGTTTCATTAGATTCTATCAAAACCATATGCATAGATTTGTCATAAGCTAAACATAATAGTCACAACACAACAACATAATATGTGGGATAAGACAGATAAGCCATCATTAGTGATATAAGCATAACTAGTAAACCTGTGGAAGAAACCCACAACAAAATATCAACGATATTAACAATGAAAACCATAGAAAACATCAACCTAAAGTGATCTATATGGATATCAGTGGTCACCCACCTATTACACTGTCTCAAAAAAATGGTCCATTTTTGCAGTTTCCTAGTTATTTTTCTACGTTTTTTTTGGGTCCTAAACTTTCGGGGTCGTTTTAAGGCCCTAAACAATGCTTTTTGGCGATTTGGGGGGTTCGGGGGGTTGGGAGAGATGGTTGTAAATGGCATGCATTTGGAGCCAATGGAAATATGTAAATCTCATATATACCTTTACAACAGGCTATCAAGCACCCAAATCAGATATTGTATGCAAAAGTTATGACCCTAGGAAGTTGATTGTTCAACTAACCACCTTGGGACCGCAAAATTTATGACGGTTCATATTATAGGGTTAAGTTTTGGATGTTTAGGGTTCTCTCCCTCATTCTTATTATAAATAGGCTCTTTGAGCCTCGTTTTGTATTCATCTTGGCACGAATGACTGTAGCATACACATCTCTTCTCAGAGATAACTACCACCATTCTAGTTGCTTTATTGTATAGTTTGTTCTATTTTCACCATTTAATAGAATATTTGTTTATTGTATCTTTGTTTCCTTGCAATATGTTTGTGTTTATTATTCTATATGTGTTCTTTCATTTCATTCTGACATAAATGTGGATCAGCGGTATCAAGGCAATCTGTTCTTTGATTGTTTCTCGGTGCATGTCTTCGATGAGGTCAGGGTATATAGAGTTGGGTATCGAACTAGTTTCACTTGGGGAAGATCACTATTGCTGCCTCAAATGACCTCCCAAGGTGGAATAAAAGAGATACAATGGAACATGAGATCCTATCAAGTCATTGCACGAGGAATCCATCGCGCAGCAAAGGAACGAGATGATGGCTAATTTCACCCAGATCCTTCGATGAATGTCGACAGCGGAAAATGCACCTTCAACGAGTAGTCGTTTCGAGGACGAAACTCCCTTCAAGGTACAAGTTAATTTTTACATTCCTTTATTTAAAGGCCAAATCGATTTTGATGCCCTAGATAAGTGGTTGAATGTTCTAGAAGGGTATTTCTCTGTCCATAATTTTTCCAATAGGGAAAAGATCACCTTTGTGCTCCTTAAGGTGGTCCCCCATGTAAAAAATTGGTGGGATACTTATTGTGATAAAAAATCATCAGATGAGTCTGGAATGTTCGAGACCAATCCCACCTGAGCCTATTTCATAGATATCATCAAGGAACAATATTACCCTGTGGGAAAATATGATGACTAGTACACAAAATGGACCATTCAGCATCAAGAGAGGGACCAAACTATGTCGGAGTACACCAACAAATTTCATACCTTGTGCACAAATATGGGTATCAAGGACTCCGAGAGACACCTTGTATTGAAATATAATAGAGGCCTACATTGGTATATACAAACAAATATGGACTTCCTACACATTTCTTCATTGGGATATACATCAAAGATAAATTTCGTTAAAAGAATAAGCGAGAATTTAGACCTACAAATCCACCGCAGAAGTAAGGCAAGGGAAATCTTGGTCAGTAGAACATAGGATAGGGAAAGGAAAACCATTCCCCACCACAAGAAAAGAAGGGTAATGGAAAGACAAATAAGGACACTGAGAAGTGGTGCAAGTTCCACAAAATCCCCTGGAATGACACTGATGTATGTCTCTCAAAGAATTCAGTCGTGGTTGAGATCAATGCTTTAGAATCAGATCCTAATTCTAATTCAGAACCCAATGTCACAACCGCAAACTATGGGAAGTGGATCATTGATGCAGAACCCGGTGTCAATGTTGTTACCAAACAAATCCAACCAGAGGAACCTAAAGAGTCAGATTCATAGGAGCACCTCTTCCACTCGCAGGTGTGGGTGAAGGGAATCCCACTACATTTTGTTGTTGATAATGGAAACCAAAAGAACCTAATCTCAACATAATTCATCAAGAGATTAGAGCTTTTGACAACACCACACCCCGCAACCATAAAACATCGGTTGGATAAGTGAAGGATGAGGTATCCACGTTACTCAGCAATGTTTCCTACCATATGGCATCACTCGGCAATGTTGCCTACCATATGGCATAAAGCCTTTCAAAGACAAGCTATTGTGTGATGTGGCCTCACTTGAATTCCTTGATTTTATTTTATAACAACCATATACGTGGAGGCATCATGCAATATACAAATCACGACCTCATAGTGTCATTGTCACTTTGGGAGGACAACTCTATCAGATACGAGAGACAGTTGCACCTACCATAGTATCACAGGGAAGGAAGATAATCTCCCACTCTAGGAAATTATTTCTCTTCACAATTTCCTATGAAGGATAACATCATATCAAAGATACCTCCACATCCTCTACACAGGGTCCCTCTGCTCAGAAGAAACAATAAGAACACAAATTCAGTGTTCCCTCATCCATTCAAATACCTCTACAGTGCAAGGCCACACATTAAAGGTGCTCGTCTAGAAAGAAATCATCCAGAGCAATTCATACAAAGGATAACACAACAACCATAATTGTTGAACAACTCCAACGCATCCATCAATAACAATTACATCCCTCTCAAGATGTCAAATCAATGCATCCTTTTCATTTCAATGAATATCGCACAAAGATATCAACTCAACACATAGTTCGAGATATTATATGGGATTTGATGCAATGGAGACCATTGCTTCCTAATGGGGGAGGATTAATCTAGATGGAGATCGGTGACCACCCACCTATTCCACTAGCTAAAACAACTGTCCATTTTGGCAGTTTCCTATTTATTTTTCTACAGTTTTACGGGTCCTAAACTTTCGGGGTCGTTTTGAGGACCTAAACGAATTTTTTTGGCTATTCGGAGGGCCAAATAGAATACAGTAGCATGCATTTATCCTCATTCAAAATATGTAAATATCATATAGACTTTTCCAATGGGATTTCAGGCACCCAAATCGAAGATCATATGCAAACGTTATGACCCCAGGAACTTGAAGTTCAACTAATCACCTTGGGGCCGCAAACTTTATGACAGTTCATCTTCTGGGGTTATGTTTAGGATGCTTAGGGTTCTCTCCCTCGTGCTTATTATAAAAAGGCCCTTCGGACTCATTTTTTATTCACCTTGGAATGGATGAGTGTAGCATCCACATCTCTTCTCAGAGATAGCTACCACCATTCTAGTTGTTTTATTGTACCATCTATTCGATTTCCGCCATTTAATACAATATATGTTTACTGTATATTTGTTTTCCTTGCAATATGTCTGTGTTTATGATTCTATATATGTTCTTTCATTTCATTCTCACATAAATTTGGATCATAAACCAATCCTCCGCCTTCACAATTTATAATCATTGCCCTTGGGTAGGTCACAAATCCAAACAAAAAAAATCACAATTTGCTACCCAATTTGGACTTTGCTCTCTATCACCCATTCCATTCTTACATGCATAAATCACATTTTCCTTCCCACTATCTCTTATACTTAGGTTGAGGAATTATGTTCCTTAATTCCTATCAACTCCTGCTCTAACTACCTTTCCTTTAATATGCTTGCAACGCAACATTGATATCATTAAGACATGTGACATAGTGCATCATGTCTCATGTTAACTAAGCACCAATTTGTTGACAAAGTACCGCTATGTTCTTATCTTAAAAATAGAGGGGCTAAAGGGTCTCAACAACAACTATTGACTCGACTCTTGTCTAACTCTTCTTTCTTCTTAACGCTAGAATCTATGTGATGTTATGCTCTTCAAATGAAGGGGTTGACTCCATAATCACTTCCACTACATGTGACTTGAAATTCTCAAAAGCTTGTATTTCGGGGATCCATTTAAATAATAGTAGGTGTGCTCCAACTACAAAGGCTTGCACCTTTTACTAACCTAGCATGGTCATTCTTGTTTGATACGTTCAGTCCAATCCAAGTCAACTATAACATTTAGCATATGCAATGCTTTATACCTCTTAGTCACAACAAGCTAGAATTGTCGAAATTGTGTTTGTCTCGCCCGAGATGCCTTAATAGAGTGTCTGACTATTCATTGACCATTTAGATTTCTACATGGAGTTAAGAGCATTGGTAAGGGTCAATGTTTAGGTCCTCTTGTTACTCTAATTATTGCATTTGGACCTACAAATCATGTGGATGGTGTTCCTTGGTATTTACAACATCCAACTAGTTTTGGATAGTCAAATTGATAAGATTAGTTTGTTTTGTAATTTGGAGTTGTGCCTTACAATGCTCGAGTTGAGTAACTAAAGGATCTACTTGATCCATCAATTACAACATCTTAATATCACCATATTATCGTTCTTAGCGAGTTACAACTACAAGTTGTTATTTTGTTCTCTTAACCACAATAGATAAGAATGGGGCTTCCCTACATAGGTAAAGTGTTTATTGTCATCAACCATATCTTCTAAATCTATCCACTACCCACATCTATGTGAAATGTTTTTGTACTTCTTCCATCTCATCCAGAGTATGTTTTTCACAACATAGAGTATCACATTTTGTTAGCACCTCATTTAGTTGAATTTGGAGTTGTTGCTTCTATTATTGTAAGTCGGAGTTGTCCTAATTTATTTTCAATAGACAGTGACCAATATCCTTTCTTGTCAACTAGTGGGAAGAGACATAATGAATTTATTTTTAGTCAAATCCATTCAAATGTAAAGCCACAATAGAATTGACACAAGCAATATGTATATCCCTCTCGATGGAATGTGTGGCTCACTACAAAAGTTTGGATCCTCTTACCCTATAATAACTATTGGTTTTGAAGGTGTCCTCGACATGGAAACATTAGATTTTTGTTGGTAGACATTAAGCAAATCTTGTTCATACTTGGGATTCTAGGGTAAAGAGCGAAGGTAAGTGATGGATTTATAAAGGTGTGGTGTAACATTCTAAATCAACTAGTCGTAGATCATATCTTGCATTTCCTCATCAAATTTGAGATTATTTAAGGAATGATTTTTTCCTTGCATTCATGATCTTATTCAACTCATTTCCATACCTAATTCCATAGATAAACAAACTTTTGTTGTGTGGATATGATCAAGATATAAGCAAGTTCTCTATGTTGTTGACCAGAAGTATCCAAAGGTCCTTCTCATGATAAGTGAGCTCCTTGGGATTCTTCTAAGTTGTTCCATACAATAATGAACTCAGGATTATGACACCACTGCTACAAGAAGAAAGGTCCTCATCCTTGTCAAGAATGTTAACAATTTGTGGGTTTTATGAGCATATTTTGTATTGGGCATAACTTTGAATTGAATAATGGGGGGGGCGGGGGGCAAGGGGGAACTATAATTGTTGGTTTTTTCACCATCGGGCAGTGTAACACCCATGATTTTATGGGGGTTTCTATTTGGAATATTTGTTAGCTTCCTAATCAATGATTGATGTGCTCAAGGCTCATTAGTGATGGTGCCACCTATAATAATATTGGAAAAATCGCCAAGTCCCAATTTCAAATTTTTACCATTAACGAAAACATCATCTTGGATATTATTCTAAAAGTGTTGGGACAATTAAGTTGCATGCCCAATAATTATCAAGTGGACGTCAATGGGAGAAGTCATACATTTTCCTCCCAACTCCTTGGTTTCATTTAAGTTGGCTATGTCTCTTACAACCATATTTTAGTTTCTATGTCTGAGTTGATAAGGATTGTTTTATGGCCGCAGTGTCATTCTAGTTCCTTACCTATTATAGATATTTGTTGTCTTGATGGGATAGAAATATTACCACATGTGGTGCTTCTTCTTTTTCAATTTCAAGCCAAGTATAAAATTATTTGACAATAATGTCTCTCGAGACTATAAATGGAAGCAATGAATTGTTGAATTGGTCATTTGGGAGCATTTTAGGCCTAATATAACAATTAATACGATATTTGGGAATCTTGATCGCATCGTAAGTGACTACAATGATGTCGTTGTTCCATAATTGAAACCATTTTTTGAATAG
The DNA here is from genome assembly GCA_001517045.1 of Pseudotsuga menziesii. Taxonomy (NCBI): domain Eukaryota; kingdom Viridiplantae; phylum Streptophyta; class Pinopsida; order Pinales; family Pinaceae; genus Pseudotsuga; species Pseudotsuga menziesii. The sequence continues at coordinate 458,897 of LPNX010169412.1, forward strand.
GTTGAAATTTTCCTCGTTTTTGGTAACCTTCTATAGTGAGAATTTCATAGGTGTTAGGAGATGAAGTTAATATTCATATATTTGATATTCTTCCTGTAATGTACATGACTATGCCTTCATGTGAAATTTTCATTGAAGCGACATAAATTTCTAGAACATTCTAGCGTGTTTCAGTTCCTTCCAAAACCCTCACATGTATTGTATAAAAGGTAAATGACCCTTAACATTGTTGTACAAGAAGAAAGCATTGTAAGTTTTTTATCGAGTAAAGTAAAATATTTAAGTTTTCATTTCCCCGTGGTTTTACCAGCACACAATAGGGTTTCCAAGTAAATCTCATGTTCTATTGTTATTTTTGTTGTTTTTTTTTTATAACATGCATAAGGTTTTCTACGAATGGGATTTGCAACAATGGCATGAAGTTTAACCAAGTTCAAGATCAAGAAGTTTAATGACAATAATTTATCCATATGGAAGATGAACATCAAAGATTTGTTGGTTCAAAATAATCAATCCCTAACCTTGAAAGTGGTTGCAAAAAAAACAAGTAGCATGACAAATGAGGAGTGAATAAAGTTGAGCAGGAAGGTGATTTCTACAATTTATCTCTGCTTATCAAAATATGTCTTGTTCAATATTGCCGAAGAAAATCCTGCATAATCCCTTTAGGAGAAACTTGGGAATCTATATGAGACTTAAGTGTCAACAAATAAGGTTTTCCTTAAAAAATAAACTTTATCATATGAGGATGAAGGAGGGTTCATTTGTAGCACATCACCTAAATGAGTTTAATATCTTGACCAATAAACTAACCTCGATTGGTGTAAAGGTGAAAGATAAAGATAGAGTGATCATTTTACTCTATACTTAGGATCATTGGGTGATGACCATCACCAACTCATCATTAGGAACTCTAAAATTTGATGATGTGGTACTTTCCTTTCTAGAATAAAATTTTAGGCAAAAACCATCCATGGAACCCTCTACTAGTGAATCCCTATTTATGAGAGGCCAATCTAGTGAGAGGGGTCAACAAGGTAGGTCATTGTCCAAATATAACTCTAGAGGATGCAAGTTGGAAGGGAAGTTCCAGAATTGTGGGAAATCAGGGCATCAAGGAAGAATTGTTGGCATCTAAAGAAAAAAGAAAGGATGAAAAGCCAAATCAACCATTAGTTGAGGCTAGCACAACAAATTCAAAAGAAACGACATGTGAGGCTATATGTCTTAGTAACATCATATTTATTTGATATGCTTGGGTTTTGGACACAACTGCATCTTTCCACATGTCTCTGCACAAAGATTGGTTTGTCAAATATCAATCGTGTAGTGGTGGGATGGTCTACTTGGGTTATGACCATATTTTAGAAATTGTGGGAATATGGAACATTAGTAATAAGATGGATGATGGTAGAGAAAGGAAGTTGTGTGATGTATGACATGCATCGAATTTACAAGATAATTTTCTCTCAATCAAGATGGTGAATAAACTAGGGTATTCTAATATCTTTGGTGATAATAATTGCAATATTACTAAAGAAGCCTTGGTAGTAGAAAAAGGAGAATCTTATGGGACCTTGTATCATTTGTGGGGTAGTCCAATGATAGATCATGCACCAACAACAAACTCATGGGATTTTCTAGATGTAGTGATGATGTGGCATCAACAACTTTGTCATATGAGTAAAAAAGGTTTGAAATTCTACATGACCGATTTATGCTTTATTGGACCAAATCTTGTAATGTATGCTTGTGTGAGCACTGTAGTTTTGGTAAACATAAGAAATTTTGGTGTAGTGCAAGCTTTGGTAAAAGTTATGATCTTTTGCAACTTATTCATTTTGATATATTTTGACTTGTCCCTGCTTTGTCTATAAATGGTCCCATAACTTTTCTAACCTTTATAGATGACTATTCTAGAAGGGTGTGATTGTATTTTCTAAAAAATAAGATGGAATACTTTGAGAAGTTTAAAGAGTTAAAGGCATGAATAGAGAAAAGTTTGGGCAAGTTTGTTTTATGTCTTAGGTCAGATAATGGAAGAAGATATTGCTCCAAGGAACTTGATAATTTTTGTATGCAATAAGGACTTAAGCACTATATCCATATACTCAGCAACAAAATGGTGTGGTTGAGTAGATGAATTAAACAATCATGGCACCTACAAGAAGCATGCTCAACACATCTATTTTGGATAATGGATTATGGGTGTAGGTTGTGAATACAATTGCTTCTCTAGTTATTAAATCACCTATAACTACATTGGATGGATAGGTTGCAGAGGAGGTTTGATGTGGTAATATAGTTGTTTATTCTCATTTGAGAATATTTGGTTGTGATTCATTTGTCCATGTACCTCAAGAAAAGAGGTCCAATACTGACCCAAAGTCAAGGAAATATGTTTTTCTCAATTATGATAAGATAATAAAGGGGTATTGTTTGTGGGATCCTATTGACCACGAGGTAATTGTTGGTCGTGATGTTATTTTTATTGAAAACCCATGCAAAGGAAGGAGATACAACAACCACCTAACATTGCATTTCTCAAAGTACAAATGAGTGAATATGAATATGAAAATGAATATTTTTCTCAACATGAAGAACAACAAGTTTAACATGCATAACTCATAGGATCTTCATTTTCTAAGAGGCGTCCAAAGAGGTAATCTCTTGGTTTCAGGTCTTATTTTGCTTTGTTAATTGATGATGGTGAACCTAGTTCATGTAAGGAATATAGAGAATTTGAAAATGTAGATAAATGGGGGAAATTCATGGGTGAAGAAATGAAAGTACTACACAATAATGAACGTTGGAACTCATGGATCTCCCACCAAGAAGAAATGGTTTGTTGGAAACAAGTGGGAGTATAAAGTAAAGAAGAACAAGGATGGTTAGAACGTCATAAAGCTTGCTTGATGGAAAAATGTCATGTCCCTCCTCGGGAGTGTAATGGGGGAGTCGGAGGAGCCATTAGAGTAATAGTGGAGGCCATTCAATGTAAACTTGACTAGGTCCACTATGTTTTTATTGGTAGATAAGGCCCATTATTTTAGTAAATAAATGTGATGGGACCTTGTTAAAGAAGGTCCACTAAGTTCTCAAGAGGTTAGAGTGTATTGTGATTCTATAAATAAGGATGGATTCCTCCTTATGATTTCTGAGGAAGGATATTTTATGTGGAGCTTAGTTCATAGGATGTTTCCCCCCACTTGCCCCCTCAAAGAGGCAAGTAACCATGATTTGATTCAAAATCAATTTATATTAATAAAGTGGGAGTATTAAAGGTATATATTGTGTTATTTTATGGGATTGCAATTTCATATCTTAGTATACGCCAATTAGTATCAAAGACGCTTTCTAAGGAAAAAAAGTTCCATGTTTTTTGTTAGCCCTATAAAGCAACTCTGATACCAAGTGTAGTATACCAAGATAAAAAATTGCAATCACACAATATAATACAATAGATAGCATCAATAATCCCACTTTATTAATATAAATTGATTTTGAATCAACTCATGGTCACTTGCCTCATCGACGGGGAAATATCCTATGAACTAAGCTCCACATACAATATTTGTCTCCATACCTCATAAAGAGGACTACATCCTTATTTATAGAATCATAATACACTATATCCTCCTAACTACCTAGTATAACTTCTTTAATGAGGTCCCTTTGCATTTATTGACTAACATATTGGGCCTTATTTTATGATAAAGAAATAGTGGACCTAGACCATTGTAAATTGAAAGGCCTCCACTATTACTCTAGTGGACACCTTGGTTCCCCCATTACTCCATAAAGGAGGGACATAACCAAAAAGGTTATGTGCAGAATATAGGTATAGGCTTTAATAGAAGTAAGAATTTTACTTGCACTCGTAGCAACATGGAAATTAGCGTTGGAGCTACTTGATGTAAAAATTTATTTCCTACATGGCAATATCAAGGAAGAGATTTATATGGATCAACCTAAGGGCTACAAAGAAAGAGGGAAACATACATTGGTTTGTAGACTCAAGAAATCTATGCATGGATTGAAAAGGCACCAAGGTTGTGGTACAAAGAATTTGGCACCTTCATGAACAGCCAAGTTTTCAATAGAAGTGAAGCTGACCATTGCAAATATTATAAGAGGTTTGATGATGGCAGTTTTATTATCTTGTTGTTGCGTGTTATGATGTGTTGGTTGCAGGCCCTAGCATGAAGAAAGTAATTGATCTTAAGGATTAGTAGTCTAGGAAATTTGAAATTAAGGATTCAGGAATTGCAAATCAAATTCTAGAGATGAATATACATAAGGACATAGTAGGTAGGAAGATATAATAATTAAGTATAGAAAATATTCTGCAACAATTCAATATGTAGAATGAAATACAAGTTAGCACCCTACTTCTTTCACACTTAAAGTTGTCTTCAAAATTGTGTCCTAAAATGGAAGCATAGAAGACAAGCATGCCTTGTGTACTATATTCGTCAACAATAGGGAGCCTCATCTTCTCCATGGTGAGCACCATATCGAATATTTCTTGAGCAATAGGAGTTGTTAGCCGATTCATGGAAAATGCTAGTAAGGAGCACTGGAATATTGTGAAGTGGATACTCATGTATTTAAGGGGAACTTTAGATGATGCTATTTGCTACAGATTGATAAAATTAGAAATTAAAGAGTTTACAGATCTGATTTTGATGGAGATAGAGATGGACAAAAATATACTACATTATATACTTTCATTGTTGTTGGTGGAATTGTAATCTATATGTCTAAGTTGCAGCTGATGGTGGCATTATCAACCACTAAAGAGAATATGTGGTAGGAATTGAGGCTAAAAAAGAGGTAATATGGTTAGATCAATTAATGGATGAATACAAGATGATGCAAGGGAATATCACGTTGCATTGTGACAGAAGTGTTACTCACTCAGTGAAGAATTCAACATTTCATGATCACACAAATCGTATTGATATTAAGTAGCATTTCACAATAAAAGTGGTGGAAGAAGGTAGGATCATGTTGGAAAACATTGATATTAATGAGAATATTGCAGATAGGTTTATAAAGTCGATCGAGACAGAGAATTTTGAATGGTGAAAAACTTCTCTGGTTTCTAAGAAAATGTGATGAAGGAAGAATTGGCCAATGCCACTCATGTGCAAAATAGAGGCAATGAACTTCTTATATATTGAATTCAAGTGGGAGAATGTTAGTATATGAATTCAATATCTAGATATCTAATACTCTTCTTGCAAAGTACATTATTAGTCCATGCATGAGTCACATGTGTCAAGGGGGTCCCTGTCAAGGGGTGCGGGGGAAGAGTCCCCAAGCTGAACATTTCTAGAACCTTAAAGTTTATTTCGGTTCCTTTTGGAATCCTCATATATGTATTATATAAAAGGGAAATGACCCTTGGAATTTTTGTACATGAAGAAAGCATTTTAATTCTTTTGTCAAGTAATAATAAAAGATCAAAGCTACCATTGCCCCATAGTTTTACCTACGTACAATAAGGTTTCTACATTAGAGCAATAGTGTCAGGGGGTCATAGGACCCATTATAGTAATAATGGAGTCCATTCAATGTAAAGTTGACTAGGTCCACTTTGTTGTTATTGTCAAATAAGGCCCACTATGTTAGTAAATAAATGTAATGGGACCTCATTAAAGAAGTCCCACTGAGTTGTTAGGAGGTTAGAGTGTATTGTGATTCTATAAATAAGGATGGAGTCCTCCTCATGAGGTGTGAGGAATAATATTGTATGTGGATATTAGTTCATAGGAGGTTTCCCCCTCGAAGAGGAAAGTGACCATGAGTTGATTCAAAATCAATTTATATTAATAAAGTGGGAGTATTACCGATATATATTTTGTTATCTTATGGGATTGCAATTTCATATCTTGGTATATGACAATTAGTATCATAATCGCTTTCCAAGACCAAAATTTTCCATGTTTTTCGTTAGCCCTAGAAAGCAACTCTGATACCAATTGTAGTATACCAAGATAAGAAATTGCAATCACGTAAGATAATACAATAGATACCATCAATAATCCCACTTTATTATTATAATTGGTTTTGAATCAACTCCTGTTCACTTACCTCTTTGACGGGGCAACATCCTATGAGCTAAGATCCACATACAATATTCATCTCCACACCTTATAAAGAAGACTATGTCCTTATTTATAGAATCACAATACCTTTTTACCTCCTAACTACCTAGTGCAATGTATTTAATGAGGTACCTTTACATTTATTTACTAACATATTGGGCCTTATTCTATAATAACAACATAGCGGACCTAGACCATTGTACATTGAATGGCCTCCCCTATTACTCTAGTGGGCACTTCAATCCCCCCATTACACCTCAAAGGAGGGACACAACCAAAAAGGTTATGTGCAGAAATTAGGTCTAGGCTTTAATAGAAATACGAATTTTACTTGCACTCATAGCAACATGGGAATTATAGCTGGAGCTACTTGATGTCAAAATTTATTTCTTGCATGGTGACCTAAAGGAAGAGATTTATATGGATCAACCTGAGGGATACAAAGAAAGAGGTAAAGAGAATTTGGTTTGTAGACTCAAGAAATCTATGCATGGATTGAAAAGGCACCAAGGTTGTGGTACAAAAAATTTGACACCTTCATGAAGAGCCAAGGTTTCAACGTAAGTGAAGCTGGCCATTGCAAATATTATAAGAGGTTTGATGATGGTAGTTTTGTTATCTTGTAGTTGTATGTTAATGATATGTTGGTTGCAGACCCTAACATGAAGAAAACCATTGATCTTAAGGATTAGTATACTAGGACATTTGGAATTAAGGATTTAGGAGTTGCAAATCAAATTCTAGGGATGAAGATACACAAAAAAATAACATGTAGGAAGATATAATAATTAAGTATAGAAAATACTCTACAACAATTCAATATGTATAAAGAAAAACAAGTTAGCACCATGCTTCTTGCACAATTAAATTTGTCTTCAAAATAGTGTATTAGAACATAAGCATAGAAGACAAGCATGTCTCATGTACTGTATTCAATATAAATAGGGAGCCTCATGTTCTTCATGGTGAGCACCATATCGAATCTTGCCTAAGCAGTGGGAGTTGTTAGCTGGTTCACGACAAATCCTAGTAAGGAGCATTGGAATATTGTGAAGTGGATACTCATATATTTAAAGGGAACTTTAGATGATGCTATTTGCTACATATTGACAAAACTAGATATTAAATATTTTACAGATTATGATTTTGATGGAGATAGAGATGGACAAAAATATACTACATGATATACTTTCATTGTTGTTGGTGGAATTGTAAGCTAGACATCTAAGTTGCAGTTGATGGTGGCCTTATCAACCATTCAAACATGATATTTGGTAGAAACTAAGGCCAACAAAGAGGTAATCTGGCTAGAGAAATTGATGGATGAATTCAAGACGATGCAAGGGAATGTCACTTTGCATCGTGACATAAGTATTATTCACTCAGTGAAGAATTTAACATTTTATTATTACAAAAATCATATTGATATTAAGTACCATTTCATAAGAAAAGTGGTGGAAGAAGGTAGGATCATGTTCGAGAAGATTAATATTAATGAGAATACTACAAATTGGTTTACAAAGTCGATCGAGATAGATAAGTTTGAATGGTGCAAAACGTCTCTGGGTTTTATGAAAATGTGACGAAGGAGGCATTGGACAATGCCACACATGTGCAAAACAAAGGCAATGAACTTCTTATATATTGAATTTAAGTGGGAGAATGTTAGGAGATCAAGTCAATATCTAAATATATAATACTCTTCTTGCAATGTACATGATTATTCCATGCATGAATCACATGTGTCAGGGGGGCTGAGGTCCATGTCAAGGGGTATGGGGACAGAGTCCCAAAGGTGAACATTTCTATAACCTTAAAGTGTATTTTGGTTCCTTTTGGAATCCTCATATGTATTGTATAAAAGGGAAATGACCCTTCACATTGTTGCGCTAGAAGAAAGCATTGTAATTCTTTTTTTGAGTAATAATAAAATATCAAAGCTTCCATTTCCCCATAGTTTTATCTACACACAACAAGGTTTATACATTAATATCACATTATATTATTATTATTGTTGTTGGTTGATTTTGTTTTTTATAGTTTTCTAACAATAGACACCGAGTCCTTGCTTTTTGATGAGAGGGTGTTGTGGTGCACCAAGGTTTCCATTGTATGATGGTGACCATGACCAATATATACACATACTTTAAAGGGTAGCCCAAATCCCAGGTTTCCCAAAAAAACATCCATGAATTCATTCATTACAACTTAGCATTAGTTGAGTTTGGTGACCTGCATGCAAGTTTCTACAATGACAATGTGTCCATGATGAACTCGACAAACCTAGACTTCCTCATCATTCGGAAATTCAAAATCTAGTGGGACATCTTGACCATTGGTTTATTAGTATTATTTTCCTTTTCACCCCCATTACCCTATTCAATGTCAGATTTGATATAAATTTATTATCAGTTTACTTCTTGGCCCTTTTCTTGTCCTAGGATGTTTGTAATGCCCCGGTTTTGACCCCGTTGCATTAGATGTATATGATGTATAAATTGTAAATGATCATGGGGTGGAGCTAAAGGCCAAGGCCCCACCATTGATCGGTAATGCTATGTTTTGGATTTAAATTTGTCACCGATGGTATATCGGGGCATGCGGCATATATTATGTTGGTCATCATGTAAATATGCATCTATAATTAATTAAATGAATCCGACCAGCTACTATCGCAGCAACTAAATCGAAGGGGGCATGATTTTCCCAAGGATGGGGATGTGGGGAAATTTGTCCAGCTTTGGCCAATGGGTTGAAAATCCATGTGTCTTCTCACTTTGTTTATCCCAACCACCTTCAGTTAATAATTTCTGCTGGTAGCTGAGGGAACTTATGGCAGTTAATTGTTTTGAGAGTGGGGTGGCAAGACTGTCAGTCCATGCCTCCATGCACACTCCACCCATAGTTGACTTCTGAAGGGAAGGGAAAAACGACCATCAATCCCCTCACACAGACATTCTTCTTCACCCCACGCCAGTGCTGAACACCCACGCCCTCCAAATTCGCGTCCTTACCATTGTTGCTCATCTTCACGCAGGGAATTGTTGCTGAAGACTCACGCACGCCCAATTTCGCATCCTCTCTGTGCTCTGTTCGTTCCCCACCATTGTTGGTTCGTTTTCCACCTTCACGCACAGGATTTTCCTGGATTTTACCCATGCAGTAGTTTTCTTCTGCGGATTTGAGAATAGAGTGGCCGTATCCTTTACTCACGGGCTGATTCGTGGGTTCTACATTGTGGTGGTTCACACACCAGTTGTGAGACTGTAAATTCATCCCTATTGTGGCCTACATACGTTTTTCCCAGCAGCTTCGGTTGTGAAAAGTGGGTCATTGTTCCCCCACGTTGTGATTCGTTTTTGCTGTTATGTTTGGGGACTGCTGTAGATGGGTTGAAGTCGTTTTTCCCTGGTTTAAGCCGTGACAGCTAAATTAATTGCCTGAGTGCAATGGTTGGTCTTCGGACTATGGGAGGGGCAGGGATGTTGGCTTAGATTTGCTTAATAAACCTGGTGGCTGGAAACCACACAGACGGAGCTAGAGGGCTGGCCTTCTTCTCCATCACCCCTGAATAGCACTGGAAGGGAATGCAGGGCCTGAGGGACTGTGTAGCAGAGAAGGGACTGATTCCTTGTGTTGGGTGTGATTGGGTGTCTTAGAGGTCAGGCTAGTTCTGGTGTAGGTGTTCTTGGCTCTGTAATGAGCTCACCAGCTTAGCAATTTTCCTTTCCCAGCTCCTTAATGGCCTGATAAACCCAACTGTGTTGGCTTGGCTGTGTTTTGTATATCCCTGGCTATGTGTAAGCCTGCTAGTTCCCTTATTCCTTGGAGAATCATGCCCAGCTCGGGGGTGGCAGCGTTGTTGAGAGATTAAGGAGCACGCAGGCCTATGGTTGGGTGGAACATTGCAGCGACGTAGCTGGTTACGGATCGAATTCTTCATAAGATAAGTGATCTTGTGTATTTTACCTCTGCAATTCTATATTTACTGTTAATGATATGATGAACATGTTGAATGAATGCTTGTTTGAATGCATGTTGATTCCGTTGTGCAAGATAAATAATCATAACTGTGCATAATATATAATTGTAGCTGTGTATGATCAATGAGGGTATCTGTGCATATTCCACTGTACTTCATCTCTTTATCAGCATTCTATTTTAGCATTTCAGCATTTTATTTATGCCTGTACATGTTCATGGGCGGTTAGCCCGGGTGGTCAATGATTGTGTCGCGTCTTCCTTGCCGGTCGGAGGCATGGGGACGTGACAGTATGGTATCAAAGCTATGGGTTGCAGCAATGGGCCTCTATGGACCAAGAAGATGCAGTGACAGAAGGTAGAATTACCTTCTCTGTTCGGCAGAGCAGCAGCAAGTTTCAAAAATCGCCTAAGTGTTTGAACAGTCGGAAGGATTGGCGGAATTGACTTCCGCTGTAGCAGAAGGTTTAACATTTTCCCATCTGCCATTGCAGATGGCGAAGTGATTCCGCGTCTGATGTCAGAATTCCGCCGACGTCCGACGTTCAAGTTGTTCTAAGTGCCAAATCGGAAGAGCTGGCGAAGTGGGCGTTCGCCGTTGCGGACAAATTGGTGAAGTTTTTCGTCCGCCGTTGCGGAAGCCCAAACGGTTAAGTCTTCCAACTGGGAAGAAAATCGTGGAAATCCCTAAGTAAAAAGGGGCAAATCGAAAGGGAAAGTGGTCTGTCAGCCTCCGTTGTGGAAGTGAAATCACTAAAGCTTCCGACCAGAAAGGCCACCGACGCCGAAAAGTTGAAAATTATTCTAAGTCTGTGCCGATCGGAAGAAGTTAACATTTGGCGAGCCGCCTTTGCGGAAGCCAAAGTCATTTGGCTTCCGATGTCAAAAGTCCGCAGACGTCCGACATCCACCGTTGTGGAAGAGAGAATGCCTCCGACGTTCGCCGTTGCGGAAGAGAGAACGCTTCCGACGTCTGTCGTTGCGGAAGAGAGAATGCTTTCGACGTCCGCCGTTGCGGAAGAGAGAATGCTTCCGACGTCCGTCGTTGCGGAAGAGAAAGCAGTTTTCCGTCCGCCGTTGCGGAAGCCAAACTCATTTGGCTTCCGATGTGGAAAGACATTCGACAGCCGATTCAGCGGAAGGAATAGTGGAATGAGGTCTGATTATGTGCAAGGGGAAAATTTGAGTTTTCCGTGAGATTTTTCCAGCAGATTTTAACTGTCTTCCAGTGGGATTTTTGACCCCCATCGTCCCCCTCAAATGGACATTCTTTGATGAAGAAAATTTTGTGTGATTGGGCAAATTGTAATTTCATGATTATTCCAGGAGAAGGTAAGTGATTATGATTTATATCAATGTTATGCATCTAACAATTGTGTTATTAACACGTTTGCAGAATTATAGTCACCTTCAAGGGAAGTATTCCAGGTAGCGCAGTTTGGTAAGTAAGTGGTGGTTCAGTTATGAGAACCCATGATGGGTATGATGCTAGGGATTCCTACGAGCAAGCAGAAGGTGCCATGGGAGAAAATGTCCGTAATAGAAATGATGACATAGAGTCCAATGGAAGGAGATTCCAAGAGACCCCACCAGATGTTGCAGCTACCATGAGAAGCTTGATTAAAGCCCAGGAAGAGCAGCATCAGTTGAATGCTGCCATGTTACAGAGTTTGACAGACATGAAAAGAAAGATAGACTCTGGATGAGGTACAGTAAGACCAAAAGGCAGTAAGAGCAGTACTAGGAGAAGGAGAAGGACTCCTATTGGATCATCTGATTCTGAAGAATCCAGCGGGGATTCAAGTTCTTCTTCTCATAAAAGAAAAAGAAAGAGACACCATAGGGATCACACTCGAGATGAATTTAAAAAGGCAAAACCTCCTACATTTGATGGTGAGGTAAAGACTAGACAAGAGCCTGAAGCTTGGCTTCTTGGCATTAAGAAGTACTTTCAAGTACATGATTATTCAGGAAACATGAAGGCAAGAGTTGCCATATTCAATCTGAATGGAAGAGCATCCATTTGGTGGGAACACTTCAAACAAGTGAAAAGGATCAACGAAAGGAGACTGAAGTGGAAGCAGTTCAAGAAGTATTTCAAGTAGAAATACCTCTCTAACAGGTATTATGATGACAAGATTAAGGAGTTCCATGAACTGAGATTGGGAAAGCAGACCATGGAAGAGTATGCTAATAATTTTTTGGAGCTGTTGAGGTATGTCCGATACATCAGAGATGAAAAAGTGAAGGTCCAGCATTTTCTGAGTGGATTACCTCAGTCTTATAAAGATAGAATTGAGTTTTATGAACCCAGAACCCTTGAAGAAGCAATAAGAAAGGCTAAGTATTGCTATGAGAAAAGAAAAGGTAAACCTGATTACCATAAGGCATGGAAGGACAAGAAGAACGAGAAGTTTGACCAAAGAAAGAAAGGTTTCAAACCTTCTAACTTCAGGAATCGGCAGAAGCAGCCATCCCAAGCTGCGAGTAAGCCAGTTGGAATGACAGGAGAAAAGCCTAAGGATCCACAACAGAATAGAGGGCCACTTCAATGTTGGAAATGTGGAGGACCCCACATGCGCAGGAATTGTCCACTCGAGAATGAGAGTGCAAGGCCAGCTTATAATGTTCAAGAAGCAGAAACAGTGGGTCAAGTAGCAAGGGCAGTTCCTAGGATCTATGCAGCACTGGAGGACCGTCAAGTAGATCACCAGTCAACGGTAGTTGAAGTAGCAGGTAAGATTGTTGAGCAATCTGTTTCTATTTTGATTGACCCTGGTTCTACTCACAGTTACATTACTCCTATAGTAGTGGAGATTTGTGCTTTTAAGAAAGTAAAGCATAGGAAGTCTTGGTTAGTTCAGCTAGACACTGGAGCTAAGAGGAAGGTCAGTGAATTAGTAGAGAAATGTCCATTGGTCATGAATGGATTGGTCACGTGTGTAGATCTGAATTTTCTATCGCTTGGTTCCTATGATGTTCTCATTGGAATGGATTGGTTAGAAGCTCACATGGTGAAGCTTGATTGTTACAATAAGACTTTCGAATGCATGAATGAAGAAGGAAACCTAGTAGTTGTGAAAGGTATTCCGAAGGTAATCTCAGTGAGGCAGGTTTCGGCAATGCAGTTAAAGAAGTTCTGTAGGAAGGGTTGCCAGTTGTATGCAGCTCATATTTTGGAGGAAACAAGAGATGAAACTCTGAGGTTGGAGGACTATCAGGTGTTATAGGAATTCGGGGATGTGTTTCCGGATGAGATTCCAGGGCTTCCTCCAAAGCGAGACATTGATTTCACAATTGAACTTGTGCCAGGAGCAGCACCAGTGTCCAAGGCACCCTACAGGATGAGTACACCGAAGATGCTAGAATTGAAGATGCAACTGCAAGAGTTGTTGGAAAAGAAGTATATTCGGTCGAGTGTGTCTCCTTGGGGAGCACCGGTTCTATTTGTAAAGAAGAAAGATGGTACACTCAAGTTATGTATTGATTACAGACAGCTGAACAAGGTTACTGTGAAGAATAAATATCCTTTGCCTAGGATTGATGACCTCTTTGATCAAATGAGAGGAGCAAAGGTATTTTCTAAGATTGACTTGAGGTATGGTTACCATCAGGTGAGAATCAAGGATGAAGACATTCATAAGACAGCCTTCAGGACAAGGTATGGGCATTATGAGTTTGTAGTGGTACCATTTGGTCTCACGAATGCACCAGCTACATTTATGTGCCTCATGAATAGTGTCTTCAGCAGATATTTGGACAAGTTTTTTCGTGTCTTCCTTGATGACATTCTTGTTTATTCTAAGAATGAGGAAGAGCATGAAGAACACTTGAGATTGACATTGGAATTGCTTAGGGAGCATCAGCTGTATGCCAAACTAAGCAAGTGTGACTTCTATAGAGATAGAATTCAGTATTTGGGTCACATTATCTCAAAGGAGGGTATATCTGTGGACCCTGAAAAGATTGAAACCATTATGAATTGGCCTACTCCAAGAAATGTGACAGATGTAAGGTCTTTTATGGGACTTGCGGGATACTATAGGAGATTCAGTGAGGGATTCTCCAAAGTTGCACATGCAATCACTTCTTTGCAAAAGAAGGGGATGAAGTTCGAATGGACATCGAGGTGTGAAGAAAGATTTCAGCAGTTGAAAAATATTCTCACCTGTGCACCAGTATTGAAGGTTGCAGATCCAGAGAAAGATTTTGTGGTATGTACCGATGCATGTGGACAAGGGCTTGGAGGAGTCCTTATGCAAGACAACCACGTGATATGTTATGAGTCGAGAAATTTGAAGGAGCATGAGAAGAACTATGCTACTCATGACCTAGAGCTTGCAGCCATAGTGCATGCTCTCAAGATGTGGAGACATTACTTGATGGGCAGGAGATTTGAGCTCAGAACATATCATTGTGGACTGAAGTATTTGTTTGATCAGCCTACTCTGAATGCTAGGCAAGCAAAATGGCTGGATTTTTTATGTGAGTTTGATTTTTAAATCAAGCACATAAAGGGAAAAGAGAATAAGGTAGCAGATGCACTCAGCAGGAAAATGCAAGAAATGCATGTGGCATCTCTTAGTATTTTCCAATCAGATTTGAGGCAACAGATTGTTGATCATGCTGCTGGAGATGAATTGTATGAGCAGGTAAAAGACAAATTGCAGCAGCAGAGTCTTGAGAAGAGGTATGAGGGTATAGATTGGCAGAATATGGACTTCTCACTTACAAAGGTAGAATTTATATCCCAGATGTAGCAGAGTTGAGGAGAATTGTCATGGATGAAATCCATCAAGCTCCATATTCTGGTCACCCAGGATATCAGAAGACAATTGCTACAGCCAGAAAGCAGTACTTTTGGCCAGGTATGAAAAAGGATATGGCTGAATACATTTCAAGGTGTATGAAATGTCAACAGGTAAAGGTCGAGCATCAACATTCGGCAGGTTTGTTGCAGCCTTTGCTAGTTCCAGAATGGAAATGGGAAGTCATTTCCATGTATTTTATTACAGGATTGCCAATGACTTGGAAAAAACATGATTCTATCATGGTTGTGGTAGACAAGTTGACAAAGGCAGCACATTTTATACTGGTTAAGTCTACGTATGAGACTGGCGACATTGCAAAGATCTTCATGAAGGAGATATTCAAATTGCATGGATTGCCGAAGGCAATAGTATCTGACAGAGATGTCAAGTTCACTTCCAACTTTTGGAAGGGGTTGTTTGCAGATTTGGGTACAAAGCTAAACTTCAGCACTGCATACCATCCTCAGACGGATGGGCAGACCGAGAGAGTTAACAGGTGCTTGAAGATATGCTTCGCATGTATGTGATGGACAAACCAACCAAGTGGGAAGATTACTTTCACTTGGTATAGTTTGCTTATAACAATGGACAGCAGGCATCCTTGGGGATGAGTCCGTATGAAGATTTGTATGGAAGAAGGTGTAGGACACCAGTGACTTGGGATAATCCAGTGAACAGGATTGTACTTGGACCGGAATTGCTCAAGGAAATGGAGCAAGAGGTTGTAAAGATCAGGCAGAAGCTGAAAGCAGCACAGGACAGACAGAAAAGCTATGCAGATAAGCATAGGGTGAACAGAGAGTTTAGTGTTGGGGATCATGTTTACCTTAGAGTGAGGGCAAGGAAGAGTTCCTTGAATCTTGGAAGTTGTGCCAAGTTGTCACCTAGATATTGTGGGCCGTTTGAAGTGCTTGAAAGAATAGGGCCAGTTGCATATAGACTTGCATTGCCTGCTAGCACTAGAGCTCATAACGTTTTTCATGTTTCTTTGCTTAAAAGATATGTACATGATCCTAACCATGTGATAAATTGGGATGTGATTTAGGTGGAACCCGAGGGAGAGTTCCGAATCGAGCCAATGCACATCCTCGACAGGAAGGTCACAATGCTTCGGAACCGAGCCATAGGTCAGGTAAAGGTGCAATGGGAGCACTTTGAACCTGAAGAGGCTACATGGGAGCTGGAGGATGCCATACGATTGGAACATCCATTTTTGTTCAATTTTGCGGAACACTGAGGCGATGCCAGTGTAGCATTTTGTTCAATTTTGTAAGCACTGAGGACAGTGCTATTGAAGGGGGAGGGGAATGTAATGCCCCGGTTTTGACCCCGTTGCATTAGATGTATATGATGTATAAATTGTAAATGATCATGGGGTGGAGCTAAAGGCCATGGCCCCACCATTGATCGGTAATGCTATGTTTTGGATTTAAATTTGTCACCGATGGTATATTGGGGCATGCGGCATATATTATGTTGGTCATCATGTAAATATGCATCTATAATTAATTAAATGAATCCGACCAGCTACGATCGCGGCAACTAAATCGAAGGGGGCATGATTTTCCCAAGGATGGGGATGTGGGGAAATTTGTCCAGCTTTGGCCAATGGGTTGAAAATCCATGTGTCTTCTCACTTTGTTTATCCCAACCACCTTCAGTTAATAATTTCTGCTGGTAGCTGAGGGAAGTTATGGCAGTTAATTGTTTTGAGAGTGGGGTGGCAGGACTGTCAGTCCATGCCTCCATGCACACTCCACCCATAGTTGACTTCTGAAGGGAAGGGGAAAACGACCATCAATCCCCTCACGCAGACATTCTTCTTCACCCCACGCCAGTGCTGAACACCCATGCCCTCCAAATTCGCGTCCTTGCCATTATTGCTCATCTTCACGCAGGGAATTGTTGTTGAAGACTCACGCACGCCCAATTTCATGTCCTCTCTGTGCTCTGTTCGTTCCCCACCATTGCTGGTTTGTTTTCCACCTTCATGCACATGATTTTCCTGGATTTTACCCACGCAGTAGTTTTCTTCTACGGATTTGAGAATAGAGTGGCCGTATCCTTTACTCACGGGCTGATTCGTGGGTTCTGCATTGTGGTGGTTCACACACCGGTTGTGAGACTGTAAATTCATCCCTATTGTGGCCTACATACATTTTTCCCAGCAGCTTCGGTTGTGAAAAGCGGGTCATTGTTCCCCCACGTTGTGATTCATTTTTGCTGTTACGTTTGGGGACTGCTGTAGATGGGTTGAAGTCGTTTTTCCCTGGTTTAAGCTGTGACAGCTAAATTAATTGCCTGAGTGCAATGGTTGGTCTTCGGACTATGGGAGGGGCAGGGATGTTGGCTTAGATTTGCTTGATAAACCTGGTGGCTAGAAACCACACAGACAGAGCTAGAGGGCTGGCCTTCTTCTCCATCACCCCTGAAAAGCACTGGAAGGGAATGCAGGGCCTGAGGGACTATGTAGCAGAGAAGGGACTGATTCCTTGTGTTAGGTGTGATTGGGTGTCTTAGAGGTCAGGCTAGTTCTGGTGTAGGTGTTATTGGCTTTGTAATGAGCTCACCAGCTTAGCAATTTTCCTTTCCCAGCTCCTTAATGGCCTGATAAACCCAACTGTGTTGACTTGGCTGTGTTTTGTATATCCCTGGCTATGTGTAAGCCTTCTAGTTCCCTTATTCCTTGGATAATCATGCCCAGCTCGGGGGTGGCAGCGTTGCTGAGAGATTAAGGAGCACACGGGCCTATGGTTGGGTGGAACGTTGCAGTGACGTAGCTGGTTGCAGATCGAATTCTTCATAAGATAAGTGATCTTGTGTATTTTACCTCTGCAATTCTATATTTATTGTTAATGATATGATGAACATGGTGAATGAATGCTTGTTTGAATGCATGTTGATTCCGCTGTGCAAGATAAATAATCATAGCTGTGCATAATATATAATTGTAGCTGTGTATGATCAATGAGGGTATCTGTGCATATTCCACTGTACTTCATCTCTTTATCAACATTCTGTTTTAGCATTTCAGCATTTTATTTATGCATGTACATGTTCATGGGCGGTTAGCCCGGGTGGTCAATGATTGTGTCGCGTCTTCCTTGCCGGTCGGAGGCATGGGGACGTGACAATGTTGCTGTGACATATGGATTAGTGTTAAAAAGGCTATTTAAACCTTTTATCATTTGGATATTAAATGGGTATGGGTGATCCATCACAAGTAGTCATTATGTACTTGAATGAGTAATATTTTGAAGCATTGGATCACCTCTCCCATCCTACCAAAGGCAGGGCCTTCAATGCATTTATTATCATGTAATTATGCAACCTCTGGAAGTATGTCCCAAGCTCTTCCTTCCCTTTTCCCATGCATGTTGTGACTGTTAAATAGTAGACATGTAGCCACAACTCTATAAACAATGCTCCATTTAAGAAGTGATGAAAAATTAGCCTCATTATCTCCACCTAACCCTTTAGGTCGCATATTTGTGTAACACAAATTCGACTTTCAAAGTCGGTATCGAAACAATTCGGGAATAGGAAGTCGAAATGAAAATCTCAGAATTCGTGTTTATAGTGCCGACATTCGACTTCCGAAGTTGGCATCAAAAGAGTCGAGATAGAGAAGTCAAAATAATAGTTGATACTATTTTGGCAGTGTCGACTACCAATTTTTTACATCGAGATCAACATAGTTGGGGTCAAATCAATGGTACAACATAAATTAAATGATCGCGCATCTAAATTAAGAGCTATCTATTGAGCTGCAGAGCATTTAATGCTGTTGCAGCAGGCTTGATGACCATTGGATCTTAAGCTGCTCAAGATCCAACGGTCATCAAGCTTGCTGCAGCAGCATTAAAGGCTCTGCAACTCAATAGATAGCTTTTGCCTAAATCAACAACCGTGAACAAATATAGGATTAGTTCAATGCCAATGCCTGCCAGTTTGGTTTTCATTCTGATAAAGATATTTTGATCCATAATTTGTGATTTTATGCTAATGTTTTGGGCTTAGACTTTATCATGAAGGATCAATTGAGCAATAAATCAGATTCATTTCTCGATTGGGCATGTTGCTTACGTAGCCAAAATGTTATATGCGGATCCAAAACAGACCATGTTCTACAATTTAACCCACAATTTGGGCACAGTCGAGGACAAATAAATTTTGAGAGAGCCTGGAATTGACAGTTCAGTTTAGTTCAAAACTCAACAGAGTTCGTGTATGTAAGTTCAGGCTTATGGAGATGCACATAATGTGAGGTTATGGACGGCGAATAGCCGCAGAATTTTTGCTGGTATACACCAAGCCGAGTCTAAAAGAGTTCAAAGATGGGTATATTTATTCTGCGTGTCTTTTCAATTATGTTTTTTTGGTGTCATGGTATTTAAAAGCTTGAAAAACATGTTTGGAGAAGACCCCAATCTTGTTAACAGGAATTTGATATTAATTGTCAAATTGTAAATTGTATGAAGTTGTTTATGTCATCCTTGAGAGACTATGATGGTAAGAGGACTTCTGAGATAATCCTAAGCTTCTTTGGCAGTTTTCAAGGGCTAGTTTGAGCCAAATAGAACTCTATAATTTTTTATAGAAAAACTAATGTAATTTTACATCATCTGAAGATTAAATAGAAATGGTCACACTGTAAGTGGACTTAGAGACGTAGGCCTTTTGTGTCGAACTTCGTTATCATTTGTTGTGTGAAGTTTATATTTTTGCATATTTATTTTATTTGCAACATACTGTCTATTATGTTCTCTTATTAAACTGTTGTTGAAATCCTTTTTAAAGAAGTTAACAGTTTGGAACAATTCTGGTTATTTATGACCCTGTGAATTTTTAGATCAAAGATTATCTAAAGACTTGGTTTGAAAAGAGAGAACTTTAACATTTTAGGGAATTTCTTTTAGTGACTACTTGGGGTGTTTGGATTTAAATAAACTTTTCCATGTTCAAAAGCAAGTAATTCCCACTTTGCAACCCTCTTTAGGTCCATTCAATATTTAATTTCCACTTTCAAACTCCCTAGCTTTCTAATGATTACATTTATTTACATTCAGGGTTCACTTGAGAAGGTTTTTTTTATCAAGCAACCCTTCCACGAGATTTTTTTATAAATTCAATATGATCACTCTACGTCATATTACATTTCCTTCCCTAAAAACTATTCACATTAATTATAATACAGGTGTGTGTTCATGCCCAACACTATCTAACCATGGAATTCTTGGTATCTTCATATTTAATTCAACTTGTTTGATCAAATGGTTGTGTTTTCCTATATATGTGTGCTAGTGTTATTGGTTTGTCCTCAAATTTGTGCAAATTTCAAAATAATTTATTCTTTTTTGGTTTTCCACTCAAGTAGTGCTTTTTCATATGCCTTCACCTACCATGAAAATGATTCTTTTATTGGGTTTTCCTCTAAGAGGTCATAATAATTGACCATGGTCTCATCCAATTCATCTTGTACTCTGTCCAACTTTTCTTGTACCTACTTGGTGAAGGTGAGTTTCTTAGCCCATATCTATATAAAATCACCACCTTAGCCTTCATCTAAAGAGCTCTCTCACAAACTCAATTGGAAAAATGTGTTGCTTCTTTGGCTACTTGTAGGAAGAGTGGTTGATTTGTATCTTGTCTTCTCCCTCAACATCAATGAACAGGGCTACCTTCATCTAGGGTTTCAATTTAAAGACTTATTGGATTACATATGTTGTATTGCTTCTATTTTTATTGAGCTCTTTCTCCAAGATACTCATTTCATAAGGCTAGGTCTAGAGTCTATGTCTATCGACCTCAAAATAGTTGGTTATTCTTTTATCCTTTCCTTTCTCAATTTATATAAAGATAAGCTAGTTTCAAGCTCATATTTGTGTTTTCATTGATATTAATCTTTTCCCCAAGGTCCTCGTGGTCATTTTTTACACCCAAATCCCTATAGTTAATCGATATAGTCGAGTGTTTGTGAGTTGTAAGTTCTATACAACTTGTCAGCAAATTATTTCCTCAATTTTATTTTAATTTTTTATGTAAGCCCAACTCACATGGTTTTCTTGGACTATGCTCGATTACCAATTTCTTGTTTGGTGAAACTTCCAATATGAACCTATACTAATAGGAATGTGGGCTTAGCTAAACCCAAATTGTTACTAGTTGTTAGCTCAAAATGTAGACCTAATACCACTTAGGTGTCCAATTAAGGTGTTGTATTCTAGTGTTGACATATCAATCCATGGTTAGAGGGAAGGTCTCATTTGAGGTGCATTGTTGGAATATAAAATTATGCAAGACTATAACAAACAGAGGGTATAAATGTAACTACTTTAACAAGTAATCCATTATCCTTACATTCATATATTCCATACCTTAATGATGAAACACATCAAGCCAATATAATCCCATGCATTGCAACATAAGAAATAACTAATAGGAAATAAATATTGTCCATATAAAAGAGACACATAAATAATTTTTTGAAGGGGTGTGCTATTCTATTCATTTATATCAAAACCATATACATCACTCTATCATAATCTAAGCATAATAGAAACAACCCAACAACCCAATATGAAAATAAGACGTGCATGCTACCATGAGCGAGATAAATGTTGAAATAATGTAACTTAGAAGAATATTCTACTTGTACTTCACCTTATTATTATTCCTCCTTCAGGAGATGTTACTGATGTGAAAGGTCATATAAAAGTCATGAGGTAAACCCTCAGTTGTAAGTTGGGTCAATAACACCTAGAAAAGAATAATATATTTGTTATTGTGGGATTTCCTAGGTAGGTGGGCCCTGTTAGTTAGATAGGTTGACCCAGTTAAGGAAAATTTCAGTTGGGAAGATCAATATAAATAGGGAGGTGTTCTTCCTCATTTGTACACACTCACACACACTTGTATTGCGCAAGAGAGAGAAAGAAGGAGGGACAGAGGATTAGGACTAATATCTTTGGTGTTTTGGATCTTATGCTTGGGGTTTGGTCTCTCTCTCTCTCTCTCTCTCTCTCTCTCTCTCTCTCTCTCTCTCTCTCTCTCNATATTGAGGAATTTTTTGTTGGGTTTTTCCCTTTAGGGTTTCCCAGGGTAAATTGTTGTGTAACTTGTGAGTGTTTCTTTCAGTGATCATCTTTATGTTGTTATTGTGAAAATGTATTAAATGCTTATCAAGTTAGGACTTAAGCTATGTCAGCATAGAAAACTTAACATGGTATCAGAGCTAAACTGAAAAGAGAAACTTTAATGAGGTATATATATATATATATATATCTCCTTCTCCGGACAAGAAAATTAGGGCTTTCTAATAAAGTGGAATTATTAAATTCAAGTGACAGAGGTAAGTGTGCCCCTCCTAGGCTCATATTTTGGAACCATGATAAAAAATTTCAGTGGGAAGATCCTCTAGAAAGTCAAGGCCTATTTTGGATTGAAACGAGAAAACCAAAAACAAAACCAGAAACTGTAGTCCAAGATCTTGCAAGTCCAGTTTCAAGGGTTAGAATTTGGATTCTTCAGAAACTGATTATACCATCACACTTGCCTCAGTAGAGTGCATATTTTGGTGAGTACGATTTTCATTTCTGAGAAAGTTTTATTTTTTGTCATTTTCTAATCTTCATGATAAGATGTCTCCAAGCACTAAGCTTGATGAAAAGTTCGAAGGCATAGAAAAATTCCATGCTTGGAAATACAGAATAGTCATTATACAAGAGAATGATCTTGCAATTTTTATCAAGGAATTTATGTCGGAGCCCAAAGAAGATGAAGCAAAAGAAAAGTACAAGAAATTTATGATTAGATCCAAGGGGATTATATCTGATTCACTTGATTCCTCAAGTATTCTCTAAGGATGCACCTAAGGAAATGTTTGATGCCCTATCAGGAATGTATGAAGGAAGAAACATCAAACAAAAGATGAACTTGAGAGCCCAACTCAAAAATAAAAAGATGAGCCCAGGTGAATCTATCCATGAATACTTCACAAGGGTCCCTCAATTCAAAGAACAACCAAAAGCAATTGAATACAAGATTGATGAAATTGAACTAGTAATGACCGCTCGCAATGGTCTTACTAGAACATGGGAATCTTTCATCCAAACAATCCGTGTAAGGAAGGAAAGCATAAAATTTGATATCCTGAGGGAAGAATGCGTTCAAGAAGAAGCTAGAGTAGCTAACCGAGAAGCACTACTTAGAGATGATGACCTTGCTCTAACTACTCATACCAGAAGAAGAAAAGGAAATCATCATTTCAATAATGAAACTCATAACGGGTCTTATCCTCCTAAGAAGTTTCAAAAGAATAAAAAGGGGGATTAAAATCATAAATATTTCTCCTTTTATCAATGTTACCATTGTGATAAGATAGGACACATTGCCAAAAATTGTACAACAAAGAAAGAAGAATATAAGAGGAAGAATAAAAAAAGACATCATGCTAACTTAGAAGAAGAAGAAGAAGAAGAACCTCCTAGGAAGTTAGAAAAAGAAGAAGTTGAAGAATACGTTCTCTAGAAGATGTATATGTCACTATAGGGTGGCCTATGTAAACTGAGAGGTCACTCAGAAGTACCCTTGATCCATGATTCTACAAGACCATAGAAGGCTTGCTCACACAAAATGATAAAATCCCTACCACATGTGAGCAAGGTAGTCATAGGTCTATCAAACTTAAATATTGATCATAAAGGATGCAACCTTTGATGAATATAGAAGTAGAAAAAGTGTCAAGTTGAAGAAACATATGAATAAGTTGTAGCTCCCAAAGCTATAGAACCGATGAAGGAAGTTGCACCTTCTCCTGATGATGATATTCCAGAATAAAGTGATATGTTGGAGCCCCAAGAACCACCCCACATGAATATATCCCACAAGAGAAATATAGCTTGGCCCCATGAGATTATTCAAGAAGTAGAAAGGGTTATTTCTCCAGAAGGCTCCACAAGGCATAGCAAGAAGCCAAATCTATTTCCTAGTTATGTGGCTTTGATGTGTGATATTGTAGACAAATAACCTACTTTTTTTAAAGCATCAGTTCAAGATAAATAATGGGTAGAATCCATGATGGAAGAATACCAATCCACAATTAATAATGATGTGTGGGAAGTAGTTCCCAAACCAAAATGTAAAAGTGTGGTATCTTCCAAATGGATCTACAAGATAAAACATATAGCCGATGGAAGTATCGAGAAGTACAAAGTCAAATTTGTGGCCCGTGGATGCTCTCAAAAGGAAGGAATCGATCATGAAGAGACATTTGCTCCTGTAGCAAGGTACACTTCTATTAGAACCATCATGGCACTAGAAACCAAGATACAATGGAAGCTACACCATATGGATGTTAAAAAAACCTTCCTAAATGGTGTTATTGAAGAAGAAGTGTATATAGAATAGCCACAAGGTTTTGAAGTCAAAGACAGAAGGACACTTGTGTGTAAATTGAAGAAAGTTTTGTACAGATTGAAGCAAGTTCCAAGATCTTGGTATGGAAGAATCAATAGTTTTCTGACAAGATTGAGGTTTACTAAAAGTAATTCTAATCCTAACCTTTACTTCAAGGTTACGGATGATGAACCTATCATATTATTGTTGTATGTGGATGACTTATTCTTGACAGGTAATGAGAAGCGAATCTTAGAGTGTAAGAAGGATCTTGCTACATAATTCAAGATGAAAGACCTTGTCTTGATGCATTATTTTATAGGTATTGAAGTATGGCAAAGCCTAGAAGTAATCTTCCTTAACCAAGGGAAGTATGCAGTGGAAATCCCGAAAAGGTTTGACATGTTAGAATGTAAATCCATGGCCACACCCATGGATACACACTTGAAGTTGTTGGTTGATGCTTCATCAAAATTAGTGGATGTGACACTATATAGACATCCCATTGGTTCAATTATGTATCTCACGAATACTCGACCAGATATATGCTTTTCTATGAACACTTTGAGTGGGTATCTGGTTGAGCCTAGACATTTTTACTTGGTAGTTGCAAAGAATGTGATGAGATTCCTAAAAGGTACGATAGAATATTGTCTTGGTTATACTAGATATCATGACTTTAGACTATATGGTTATACATATTCATATTGGGATGGAAGTGTTGCAAATAGAAAGAGCACTTCAGGAGGATATTTCAATCTGGAGTCATCCATGATCTCATGGCTAAGAAGGAAGCAGTCCATTGTTGCTCTCACCATTGCAAAAGTCGAATATATTGCATCTTGTTCCTCTAGTTATGAATCCATATGGATTCAAAATTTGTTATCATATTTGTGCGACCTGGAGATGGATGCTACTCCAATTCTATTTGATAACCAAAGCTGCATGTAGATGATAGATAATCCTGTGTTCCATGATACTACAAAGCACATAGAAATCCAGTACTTCTACATCTGTGACATGGTGTAGAAGGGAGATATAAAGCTCCAATATGTGAGTAAAGATGAGCAGGTTGTTGATGTGTTGCCTAATCCTCTGTCTCATGTGAAGTTTGAACACTTTCGAGACAAGATTGGTCTTGTCTGTAAGGACTTTCATCGAAAGGGGGAGTAGTATTGATACTATGGAATCCTGATCACAATAGATAGCTCAGTTGGGATTGATCATCCTTAGACTTGATCCCATAATTCCAAAAGGAAGGATCATCTTAAATGTTTATCTTGATGAACTTGATCCCATAATTCCAAAAGGAAGGATCATCCAAGATGTTGATGTTGGGATTGATAATCCTTAGACTTGATCTCGTAATTTCAAAAGTAGGGATCGTATTAAATTTTGATCTTAATGGACTTGATCCCGTAATTCTGAAAGGAAGGATCGTCCAAGATGTAGATGTTGGGACTAATCATCCTTAGACTTGATCCCATAATTTCGAAAGGAAGGATCATCTTAAATGGTGATGTGGAAAGATGAATCATACTTAGACTCTATCTCGTAATTCTGAAAGGAAGGATTGTCTTAAATGTTTATGTGGAAGGATTAATCATCCTTAGACTTGATCCTGTAATTCTGAAAGGAATGATCATCTTAAATCTTGATATTGATGGAATTGATCCCATAGTTCTGAAAGGAAGGATTGTCTTAGATGGTTATGTGGAAGGATTAATCATCCTTAGACTTGATACCATAATTCTGAAATGAAGGATTGTCTTAAATGTTGATGTGGAAGGACAAATCATACTTATACTTGATCCCATAATTCCAAAAGAAAGGACTGCCTTAAATGTTGATGTGGAAGGACTAATCATCCATAGAATT
Source organism: Pseudotsuga menziesii (assembly GCA_001517045.1). NCBI lineage: Eukaryota > Viridiplantae > Streptophyta > Pinopsida > Pinales > Pinaceae > Pseudotsuga > Pseudotsuga menziesii. The sequence goes on from LPNX010169412.1 coordinate 485,076, forward strand.
GATCATGTAATTCTGAAAGGAAGGATCATCTTAAATGTTGATGTGGAGGGATTAATCATCCTTATACTTGATCTCATAATTCCAAAAGGAAGGATCGTCTTAAATATTGATGAGTGATGGACTTGATTCTGTAATTCCGAAAGGATTGTCCAAAATGTTGGTAGTAGACTTGATCCTGTAATTATGAAAGGAAGGATCGTCCAAAATATTAGTAGAGGACTTGATCCCATAATTCCGAAAGGAAGGATCATCCAGAATGTTGGTAGTGGACTTGATCCCATAATTTCGAAAGGAATGGTCGTCCATAATGTTAGTAGTGTACTTAAACCCCGTAATTCCGAAACGAAGGATCGTCTAGAATGTTAATAATGGACTTGATCCTGTGATTCTGAAAGAAAGGATAGTCCGGGATGTTAGCGATGGAATCTATCCTGTAATTCCAAAAGGAAGGATCTTTTAGGATGTCAGTTGTGGACTTGATCCTATAATTCCAAAAGGAAGGATTGTCTTGTGTTTGTATGTGTTAGTTGTGATTAGTAAAGGTAGCTCCACAAATATTTGATCTCGTAATTTCGAAAGGAAGGATTCTTTGAATACCAAAGATGTGTTGTCCATAATCTCATAATTCCGAACGGAAGTATCGTGTTGGTTGTTGTTATACCTACCATAGATTATGTTATTACAACATTGAACTGTTGATAATGTTGTTTTTATGCTTGCCACATGTTTTTATTCCATCTTTATGCTGATGAGCCAGCCTCGTCCTGTCGTTGTAGTTGTTATTCTGGCTTTATGCTAATGAGCCAACCTCGTGCTGTTGATGTTAGTGATGTATCATTTTTTATGCAGATGTTGATGTTCCATGCTGTAAATGATGATGCCCCAGTCCCATGCTGCAGATGATTATTTTGTTCCATGCGGCATATGACGATGTTCCAACAAATGATGATCCAACTCCATGTTGCAGATGATTCTCTAGTTCCATGTTGCAGATGATGATGCTACAGCTTCATGTTGTTGTTGATGTTCCAATTCCATGCTTCAGATGATGATACTTCAGCTCTGTACTGAATATGTTGACGATGATACTTTAGCTTTGCACTAAAGATGATACTTCATCTCTGTATTGAAAATATCCGATATTCTGGCTCTGTGTTGAATATGATGATGTTGTTCAAAACTTTCGATGATCTATTTATGTACCATACGATGTTCCAAAATATTATGTTGATGATGCCTCCTCCCTCTTTCCGATGATGTTGTGTAGAGCCACACCAGTTGTTGTTGTTATTAGTAGAATACCCTTTTGTTAAGGGGAAGAGTTGAAATAATGTAGCTTCGAAGAATATTCTACTTGTACTTCACATTATTATTATTATTCCTCCTTTGAGAGATGTTACTGATGTAAAAGGTCATGTAAAAGTCATGAGGTAAACCCTCAGTTGTAAGTCACTTCAATAACACCCATAAAAGAATAATATATTTATTATTGTGGGATTCCCTAGGTAGGTTGGCCCTATTAGTTAGATAGGTCAGCCTAGTTAGGGAAAATGTCAGTTGGGAAGATCAATATAAATAGGGAGGTGCCTCCCTCATTTGTACACACTCACACACACTTTTATTGCGCAAGAGAGAGAAAGGAGGGACATAGAAGGAGGAGGACTAGTTCCTTTGGTGTTTTGGAGCTTATGCTTGGGTTTTGGTCTCTCTCTCTATGAGGCCTTATTCTTTGGTCATTACATACTAGTAATCTATATTGAGGAAGTTTTTGTTGGGTTTTTCCCTTTAGGGTTTCCTAGTGTAAATTGATGTGTACCTTGTGATTGTGTTTCTTTCAATGATCCTCTTTATGTTGTTATTGTGAAAATGTATTAAATCTTATCAATTTAGGACTTAAGCTATGGAAACATAGAAAAATTAAGAATAGAGCCACTAAACTTGTGGTATAAACCCATAACAAAATCCCAACAATATCAAATATAAACTGTAAAAAAAGTAAATAAGAGAACTTGTAGAATAACCCTTATATTGATAATCCAAAAAGGGAGAGAAATGTTCATGGCCCTCTTCAAGTGGGAAGCCTCATTTTAACAAAGCTCTAATGCAATGGAAATACTTGATAAAATATCCCATAACTTACTAGCTCTATAAATAGATTCTCTCTAACAAAACCCTTAACTATGTATGGTCCCATCACTAATGAGTACCAACCATTTCATCGGACTTATTTAATAAAGAGGACCTTTTACATCAAGTAACTACCAACTAACTACATAACGGGACTCATTAAAAGAATATGGCCTCATATAATAAATACTAACCCCTAAGTAACCCAAAGTATGGAGGTTAAGGCAAGGCCCTAACATGATTTTCCCCTTCAAGAGTAGCATTGTCTTCAAGACTAGAAGTGTGGACATTGTTGGAAAATCATTGTTGGTTCTTAGGTGGTTTTGTCTAGATATGTATCCTTACACTATATTAGGAACTCTTTAATTATGTGATGGTGCAATCAATATTCTCTTGATTATAGTACTATTGCTGAGAGTAACCAAATGAAACCCACTTGATCAAGTTTTGGAGGCCTTTTCTTAACTTAACAATATGGCTCCACAACCTTCTCCAAACGTGATACATGAAAGTATGGGTGAATCTTGGAGTGGTATAGAAGATTAAATCATAAGAAACTGGTCCAATGTGTTGTAGTATTTGATAGGTTCCATAGAATTTTAGCGTGACCTTTTAAGAGCCCTTGTCTTTAAGAGATAATTGTTTATAGGGTTAGAGTTGAAGAAACACCTTACCCCCTTATTCAAAATAATGCTTAGAATGATGTGTTAATTGACATGTTTCTTCCTTTGATTTATATACAAGACATTATTATCTTAAAGAACGCAAGGAATGGTTATTCTGGTGGTAATTGTCCAATCCACTTACTGAACCTTGAACGTGCATGATAGATAGGAAGTGGCTAAAGGTTTGTTTTTCGCCATAGACAAATTCATAAGGTGACACTTTTGTGGGACTATGATAGGTGGTGTTGTACCACCATTCAATAATGGGTATCCATTGAAGCCATTGATTGTGTCAATCCACTATAAAACATTGTAAGTAGGTTTTCAAGCATTTTTTGACAACCGCAATTTGACCATTGCTTTGGGGATGATAAGTTGTGCTCATGTTCGAATTTGTGCCTTGTATTTTAAAAAATTCTACCATAATTTCCTAGTGAAGTTGGGATAATGCTATATCACAATGGAAGTGGGCATGTTATGCAACTTAAAATTTTAATCCATGAATATGTGGACCATCGTGGAGTGTGTAAATGGATATTCTAAGGCACAAAAGTAAACATATTTATAAAGGCATACAACTACCACATGATGACCAAGTTGTTTATATATTTTGGGAATCCCACTATGAAATCCATGAAAAAGTTAGTATAGATAATAGTTTTGATCGATGATGGATGAAATGCCTGGATAGTCTTCCATACAAAGGCATTATTTTTTAGCAGGGAATTAAAATGGTTTTGATTTTCCCATAATTATTCACAAACTTCATGTAGTAGCATGTATGTCTTAAGAAACCATGTAAACTTTTCAGATCCATAGGGAATGGCCAATCCTGTATCGCTTCAATTTTTTAAAGATCCCCTTCTACTTTGTTTTGATTGATAAACTTGACCCAAGTTCTCTACCTCTAAAGTGACAAAATAATATTTGGAACATTTGAGGAATAATTGGTTATCTCGAAGGAGTTGCAGTGATTTATCAACATGCTCCACACATGCTTCACAAGTTTTACTTAAATAAACTGATCACTAAAGAATACACGCACAAACTTAAGTAGGAAGAACATAAAAATCCTTTTGGACTAGAAGAGAAAACATGTGTGGACATTTTTAAACCAACATTTCAAACTTAATTTATATGAGTATATTGCCAGGGATCTCAACACACATATTGGGATTAGGAGAGGAGATATGAGGAGACACGAATATTATAAATAAGGTTAAATTGGTCCGTAAAAGGTGAGATTGAGTTGAGCCATGAGAGGGTCAATTGATTTTCAGGAAGGATAAGAACCACAAATTATTAGCGTTTCAACTAGTTTAGAATAAGTCTCCAAATGCTACTTAGTCTTAGACCATCATATATATTGAAATTCTTGGTCCACATTCAATTTCCAAGGCCTCTCGCATTCTTCTTTTTGTATAGTATTCTTCCTTTTCAATTAGCCTCACATATTCCATGCAAATATGATGGAAAATACTAAAAACGATTATTGATAAAATCCATGAAATGTGGATGGGGCATTGCAAATTGCAAAGGGTGTCGCTAAAATATCATGGTGCGCTTCATGTGTGCAAAAGTTTGATTTAGGAATGTCCATCTCCCTCATTCAAATTTTGTGATACTTTGAGTGAAGGTTTAATTTAGTGAAGAACTTGGCACCATGAAGCTCATCCAAAATATCATCAATAACTAATAATGGAAAATTTATCTTTGATGTTCTACTTATAGAGAGCATGGAGGTAAGGAAACATGCACCAATTACCTTAATTCTTCAAGACCATGACTATAGGTGATAAGTAAGAGGTAGTACATTGATATATGATCAATATCCAACAATTCATATATAAGTATATTGCACCATTGAATTAAAAATTCTTGATATTCTAGTACAATTGTTTTTTCAAGTGCCCAGAGGCCAGGGTTTGTAGGGTCATTAGGACAAAGAATTTCCAAGCACTATATCTTTATAATACAATTAAGCCTTTCCAACAATAGTACCAACTAATAAGAATAGACCATACCCTTAGTCACACTACAAGATTCCCTAGTTAACGACAATTATATCCTTGTGTAGTCTTCTTGATGAACTATAACAACAACACGACCAAGAGGCTTATGTAAAGCTAATTTTAGGTGTGCTTAAGAATATTTTTATATACCTAAATGCACATGAAAGATTAAATTTGCAATCTAACTTTGTTTGATGTGATACTACTCAAACAAATACTAACAAGGGGTGTATAAGAGTGTCCAATCAGATGCCTCTTCTTGTATTCTCTACACATGTGCTTCCTCAACAACCATTTTACTTGTTGAACCGGGAAATATATGTGTTTAAAGATGTCGAACATGTCTCTAGCCTAAAAAATAATTTCTAATGGGCATGTGTTGGCACATGAAAAAATCTAATAGCACTGGCAATGAACTTAACCATCATAAGCAATGATTAATGGGAAATTGTTCAATAAATATAAACTGTGGAAAAGTAAATACGAGAGGCAATCATATAGACCCTATAGAAGATAACGATTTCCAAAAGAGAGAGGTTAATGTTCATGGGCCTCTTTGAGAGGAAACCTCCTTTGATCATAGATCCAATACAATATCAACTCTTTATTCCATAGACTACTAGCACTACAAATAACTTCTCTCTAATAAAACCCTAACTACTTGTGGTTTCAACACTAATGGGTACCAACCACTTAGTTAGTTGTATTTAATAATTAGGAATATTTTATTTAATAAAGGATTTATTCAAAGAAGATTGCCTCATACATTAATTACTCAATCCCAAGTAATCCAAAGGTGGGAGGTCAATGTTGGGCCCTTGCAAGAGATTGATTTCAACAAGGACCAAATTGAAAAAGAAAGCGATGAAGGTCACTGAGTAATACTTCTTAGCTATGGGGATGAAACATAAAATAGATGAAGAAAATCTGCTAGGATGGCTAGAGAGAACTTGAATAAAATAAATTGTTTTATCAACCTTCAATAGGAAAGCAATTGAATATTGTCACAAATGTTGTTCCCCCTCACTCTTGCTTGGGGTCTTAATGCTTGGGAAAAATGTATAGGAGAATATTCTTACACAACTCTAGGATTTTGATCCAATCCTTGGGATAGATACAGGGGGGTAGGGTACCCTCATTTGTCCTTAAAAGTACAAATGATTTTGAGCCAATCCTTGTCCTTAAAAGGAAAACTTTATAAGGAATAAAATTGTGTAAATAAAGTCCCCATCCATGAAAGAGAAAAATTGTCAAAGGAACATAAGAGTCAAGGAGGAGCATCCGAGAGCTGAATCAATTGAAAGGCTAAGAGCGATCATTAACTTTAGATAAATAGAGCCTTTGTACTCTAGATAAGGAAGTGATCATGCTTATAATTTTTTGTAAACTTCTTTATGAAATTTTAATGAGAAGGAATTGTTAACCAAGTTGTTTGGAGATAAATGTTTATTAAGAGACTTTGATGTGTAGAACTTCTTCTACTACTTTACTAAGTTTTTTAATTGTTGTAAGGATGGTTCTCTACAGTGTAGACTATTATTTTGTAAAATTCTTTCTATTGTTTGTCTTCCAAATTGTTTGTTTATGGTTGTAAGCATAACATTGTAATCAACTATTTTATTTTCAAATGTTTCTAGTATGAATATGGTTACTTATGTTTATGTTTTTTGTTTCTGTCATAATTTTTTGTTGAGGATCAAATTAGTGATATATATGTTCATCTATTTGAATTTGTTAGGTTAGCTTGGGAATCATTTTTCATTTTTCATACTAGAATAGTTTCATTGTATTTATTGCAACTTAGAAAACCCTAAGTCGTGGATTAGGTTGCAACTTGTAAAAACTCAAATTTGTAATGGTTGTTGTCCCATAATCTAGAGGGCTTCCCTATACCAAACAATGAAGAGTCTAATTGGTACTTTTCACCAAGGATAACCCCTGCTAATTGCACAAGGAAATTTCACCAAGTCAATAGTTTTGGTGCTAACCAAAGGGAAGCTACCCTACATAGAGTTTTATTTTTTATGTAGGTATCATTTATGGGTCTACCACAAATCCCTAAATGGGAGGCTGGATGAACTCCCAAGAATGGAAAACAAATACTTTCCAAAATTCGATGGTGAAGAGAATAGAACAATGTTGGAGCATATTAAGAAATATGAATGCACTCTACATTTTCTTATTATTGTTCTCTATGATATAGTTTGTAGGTTGTTTCGATTCACTGTCAAAGGAAAAGTGTTGATATGGTATGATGCATTACCTCTTTGCACAATTTTCAATTGGTTGCAATTTAAAAATATATTTTAAAATGGCTGTGGTGTAGATTATTGTATGCTTGAAATGCACAAGCAACTCAATAAAATTAAAATGGAGGATGGAGAATTATATCCAAAACCTCAATACAATATTTTGACAAGGCTACTATAGTCTTCATGACAACCACAAAACTTCACCCACAATTGTGTGTGTTCTTCCTAAGAAAATGGCTATGTTCATCTTATGTAAATGAATAATTGGTTTTAATAGAGCTTGTGATGAGGCTCAAATCCGCAAGAAATTTGAAGTGACATCCTTTGAGTTCGTCTCTTCCTTTAAATACCACTGACAAAAGGAATGTTGAAGGTATTCCAGTTGATTCGTAACCTATTGAATTAGGGAATCAAGTTGAAGGTAATGGTTATAGGTACATGTTTTCACAAGGTGTAATTGGAAAACAAAAGGAAATGTCGAGAAAAATGTTAAATTGAATGTGTAAATCAAATTAGAGATATTACAAACCCAATTGATGAATCCTATTAGAACTTTCATTTGTCAAATAATCATGTGTATGGTTAATGCTTTATGTCTAGTCTTGGTTGTCCTATTTCAAATTTTGAAGTTCTATAAAAGAATGATAACTCATATTATCTTGAATTTCTAAAGAAAATGATATATTTCTAACATTTAATACAACCCCATTTTGTAGGTTATGGATTTCACTTAGAGTCATATACTCAGACCTTGAGTGATTTTGAAATGCTATAGGATAAACCTAATCCCAATAACAATAAAACCTTAAGTGTCATACACTTTCAAGGCCTATTGCCATATTATTTTGAAGATAAGAGGTTGAGGGAATAATTGTAGGATCAATCCTTGTTTTTCCCTTGCTTCTCATGCTTACAAAAATACGACACAATATGAAATTAAATCTCTAGAATTAGAGTTGGAAGAATTTGAAAATCATGATAAGAGCATTTGCTAGAGATATAAGATTACACAAGAACATATTCACTTGAAAAATTACGTGAAAATAATATTGAAAACTTCATAAATGAGAACCCTCAACCAATCTGAAAAAGGAAAAAGAATTACTGCTTGTTTGATCAAGAACAACTACATCAATATAACCATGTCAAACACATGTATTTGTGATAAACATGATCCCTTTTTTGAAATAATAAATCCCAGTGAAATTTTATTCATGCACAATTTGAATTTTGTAACATAAGTAAATAAAAGGATCTGATCTCAACAAATACCCATGCAACACTCTGTTTGAAGATTTTAATTTAAGAGGAGAATCAAGTATCCAATTGATTGCTACACATCACTGAAATGAAAACAAACCTATGGATTGTTGGAACCTAATGCTATGTAAGTTCATCACACGCCTGAATATTTTGTAGACAATCATTCAACTATAAAAGCAGTTAACTGGAGGTTCAACTGAGTGGTTAATTAAATAATTGACTAGACTGTGGTTGGCTTGACTACAATGGTTGACTAAATTATGGGATGTTGTGGAAACTTTTAGAACCAACAACCCATATTTGCAGACTAGATCTTCCTCACCTCAAGGGAGTTCATTAGATCTGGAGACTCTAAAAGAAATACCTATGGGTTGTGTTGATATGTTCAAGTCATATATTGATAATCAATTGTGATGTTCTATGCTTAAGTGTTGTAATGGTGTGTTTAGAAACCACCTCTTTTCTTGGAATACAGTTCCCTTCTGTTATTTTCCTTTTTGTACCATGGTTCATATGAATAGGTTCCCCAACATGGTATCAAAGCTATTGGCTTTAACCTAGCCTATTGTATGCAAATCATGATGAGTCAGATCTAGGGTCAATCAACTATGGGTTGAATATTTGTCGACTAATACCTCTTCTTGAGCTTGAATTATATTTGTTTGATAAAAATGATGACTTTGAAGATAGAACCTGTTGTTTTGAATGTACAAAATTATGCAATCTAGGCACTAGATATGGAGACTTCAATGAAGATCAAGGGACTATGGCAATACACTAAGGTCACTATTCTAGATTCGATGGATGACAAGGATAATTTTGTCACTGATGGGAAGAAAGATGAGGCTATTATGGTCATCATGATCTACATTTCGAGGGAGATTCACTTTCACACAAACGTGATTAACTATACTCATGTCATTTGGAGTAACTTGAAGTTATTGTTCAACATGTTTAATGAAAGTTAATTGATGTAAATAGAGAAAGAGTTTATATCTCTGGAACCCCATTCCTATGAAAGGATTGAGGACTACTTAGCTCACATCAAGGAGCTATAGTTGAAATTGGGAAAATGTGGTAAGGATTTTCCGAAGAAGAATGGACAAATCACTGAACTGGTCCTAATGAATCTAAAGACACCTTATGATGTGTTATGATCCTCCTTTCGTGCCAATTGGATGTCACAGAATCAAGATGGTAAATAATTTTCCTTCGATGTCTTCTATGATTTTTTAATTAATGACCAATAAAAGTTGCTTGAAAAAGGGAGTACCAAACATTAGGATCACTTTCTCAAGGGCAAGGTCAAGCAAAATTATAAAGAACATGGTTGATTAGATCATCAACTAGAATGTACTGACCAACCTACTAAAGGAGGGATTGAAGATTCATCATCATCGAAGAAGGATTGAAAGAAGAAAACATGTATTTATTATGGAAAACTTGGAAATGTTGATAAAACATGCTGGAAGAAGACAAAGGACTTGGAGGAAAAGGTAAAGCACGTTGAGGATAGTGTGTCAACTTGTCAGTCAATCAATCAACTTGCTAAAAATATTTCCTTCTCTATTATAAATTCTTAGGCATTACATGCCCATACCACATGGACATAATGTATAGTCGATTCTGGATGTACTCATCATATGGATAGAGACGCTTCTACGTTCTCTTCCTTAAGTGGAGCTCCAAAATAAAATATTTATGTAGCTGATGATTATGCTCTCATGGTTGTTGGAAGTGATGATGTTGAATTTTAGCATGGTTGAATATCCAACGTATAACATGTACCTAGCCTAAGCATAGACTTATTGTCGTCTACACAACTTACACAAACCAAGAAGACTCTTGAGTTTTAGTCATATCGCTTTATTGTAAAGGATACAAGGCTTGGGGGAGAATTGTTGCTTAAGTATTTTTGGATATCAAAGACATAAATTACAAGTTCTATGACTCTCCTTGAATAACTGGACCAAATGGAACGATGACACTCATTGCTCAAACCGATGACAAAAGTCGAATTTGGCATGAACGACTTGGAAACATGAACTTTCAAAGTTTGAAGATGATGGTAACACATAATATGGTTATTGATCTCCCAATGTTCGTTCTACTTGATGGATTTTATAGAGGATGTGTGTTTGGAAATCGTCATCAGGAACCCTTTGATTATGGGAAAGCATGGTGAGAAAAAAATCGACTCAAACTTGTTCATAGTGATCTCTGATGCATCAACAATCCCTCATTAGCATGTGAAAGGTATATTTTGACATTCATTGATGAATTATATACATTCACATGGGTATATTTCTTAAAGAATAAGAGTCATGTCTTTGAAATATTCAAGGAATTTCAGGCATTAGCTGAGAAACAATGCGTCCTACCTATCAAATGTTTGAGATTAGAAAATGGCGGTGAATATGTGAGTCGACACTTTGAACAATATCTCTTAAAACAATTGGTATGTATTGGAAAAGATATATCCCTCACACCCCTCAGTATAATGGAGTCACAAAGAGGAAATAATGAAATTTGGTAGAAATGGCTTGACGCCTACTATAGACCAAAGACCTTCCAACTAAATTTTGGAAAAAATATGTTTGTTGTTCAAATTATTTCCTAAACCTTGTATCAACTAGAGTTGTTGCCAACATGAATCTAGTTGAGAAGTGGAATGGAACGAAACCCTTTGTTGGACACCGCGTAACTTTTAGATGTGTTTCTTGGGCACATATTAGTGATAACTACATGAAGAAATTTGATGCAAAGGGTCATGCTTGCATCGTGATGGGATATTTTGATGAATCAAAAGCCCATTGATTGTTTAACTTTGTTAAAAAACATATCTTTTTTTGTAGGAATGTGATATTTGATGAGAATATTTTAAGTAATAAGTTGTTGAATTTCTCCTCTAGTCTTTTCAATGATAATTCGTTTGATATTCTTGAAGAATATGGACTGACTATACCTCTCTTTGGAGATTCGACTAGATTAACGGATATAACCTCTAAGTCAACCGGTAGTTGGTCCACCTTGAATGAAGACATTGACACACCAAATCAATCGATTGATAATCAATTACATGAATCACCGCTGACTTGTCTACCTTGGTGGGATTCTAGAATAATTGAAGTTGTTGGCCTGGATGTTAGAGATGCTAGTATTGGTCGACATAATCATAGTCAGAAACAACATAGCAGCATAGAACTCATGGAACGTGTTCTTGAAATATATGATATAACTTATGTTGATGCTCAAGGAGTTCATGAATAGGAAAATGCTAAGGTTGCTGAAATTGATTCCTTGAAGAAGAATCGGACTTAGGAACTCATTCCTCAATTGAAAGGAAAGAATATTGTGAAGTGTCGATGGGTTTATAAGACCAAGTTTACTTTGGACGGTGTTGTTGAATATCACAAGGATCATTTTGTAGCCAAGGGATTCTCTTAGCAAGAAGGAATCGACTACAATAAAACATTTCCCTTGTTGCAAATATGAACTTTGTTCAATTGATTATTTCCCTTTATGCTTGTTTTGGATGGGAACTTCATCAAATGGATGTTAAAAGTGTTTTTCTTCATGGAGACTTATCTGAATAAATTTATATTGAAAAATATCCTGGTTTTATGATAGATATAGTCTTATTTTTCTACTCGATAATTCATTGTATGGTTTTAAACATGCACCTCATGCTTGGTATGAGAATATTGATCTGTTTTTTGTTAATCTTGGCTTCAAACATTATGAATTTGATAACAATATTTGGGTATTACATGTTCATGGAGATACTTTGATTGTGGCATTGTTTGTTGATGATTTATTCCAAATTGTAAATAATGTTGATATGATTATGGGTTTAAAGAAACAACTTGTAAATACCTCCTTTGAAATGACTGATCTTGGTCTGTTGCATTTCTTTTTGGGCACTCAAATTTTACTTCTCGAATGAAATATGCTCTTGGATATGCTCAATAATTATAATGATCATTATAGTTAACTAAGGGACACATCCCTTCATGAACAATGTCTATAAGTGTCTTTAGGATTTGTATATTTATGACACTATCATTGTATCTTCAATCATCGCTTACTTTTCTCATATTATATATATTTACCCATATGGATGATTTTATACTTGCATATATATTTTGGATATTCATGTAGTGAACAAATTGTAGTTTATCACATTGGTATCAAAGCTTCATCTTGATCCTAGCTACTGGCCACACAAAAAATTTCATGGTTTTTTCTAAATACTAAGTCTTCAACCACAATCTGAATACTAGGTCCTCAATCACAATTTACATACCATGTCCTTGACCACAACTTGTCCTTTGGCCACTAAAAGAGTCATGAGTACATTGAAGAAAATAATTCATTGCACATTCAAGGAAACACTAGAAATATCAAGAAAAAGAAAAAGAAAACTACTATGCTATCATACTCTGAAACGTTTACATGGAAGGTCTTTCTGCTGAGAAAATTAAAAAGAGCATACTGCAAAATCAAATCCATAATTAGTATGTTGCAACCAAAAAGAGAATAAAACTATGATAAATTTATCATGATTAGAATATTTGTGTGGGGAAGTGATTCATATGGACATCAGTGGCCACCACCTAGTCCACTGGCTCAAATCACAGTTTTCCATTTTGGTAGTTTTTTTACGGTTTTTTGGGTCCTGAATTGATGGGGCCATTTTGAGGCCCTAATCGATGTTTTTTTGGCTCGAAAACACCTTATATATGAGTGTACCAACAACACATATTCCTTATCATACATACCTTTCTGGCAGGATACTAAGCACCCGAAATGGAGATAGTATGTAAAAGTTACACCCCTAAGAAGTTGGCATATCAACAAACCACATTAGGGCCCATAAATCTTTTGGCATTTCATCTCTTAGGGATAGGTTTTTCTCATTGATTTCTGTTAAAATACCTTTCTAGCATCATTGTAACTTAATTATGGTGGATGAGCATAACCGACACATCTATTTTTAGAGATAAGCTACCACCATATGAGTTTTTAAGGGTTGTAAGTTATTTTCTAGCTTCCAATCTTACACTATGCATTGATGATCCTATTTTTGTGCTTCGGTGTTATTTATGAACCTATTGGAAGTATTATCTCACCTAATTCTCCCTCCTTGATGTTTTGTAATGCCCTTTATGCATTATTTTTCCTCCATGTTCTCTTCATGGCTCTACTCCTTAGTTTTTGGTAACTCCTCCTCATGGTGCTAATTCGGGAAAGGAAATATTTTCACTAAGCCACCACTCCACTAATTCAAGTTAAGTCGAGTCCACAATGGAGCTTAAAACTTGCCTCTATCTAATTGGAGTTGATCCATTTGGGTTAGAGTTGGCCTCCTTGTGCTATAAATTCATATGCCTTCTCCTTGTTGCAGTTAATATTGAGATTTAGACCATGTGACTTGTGTTATCTATCCATGTTGGGTATGTTGTTAGTATTGGGAGTGTAATGAGACTTAGAGTCAGTCTAGTTGTTTTATCTTTGATTCCATTCTATCACTCTACTAGTCCAAGTTCTCACACAAGAAGCCAAGAAATGGGAATGATGAGCTAGGTCATATCCCATGGGCAGTGGAGACGAACAAGAAAGTAGTAGTGGGAAGCATTGTGGTTCTTGAAAGAGGTAGTTCTTAGAGTTTATAAAATAAGTGTTTATCTACCTGTGGATCCATGGTCTCAGCTCAGGGGTCACCTACTTAAGAAAAAAAGGCTTGATGGTGTTTACGATTGGGAGGAAAGTCGTCATGCTGCAACCAATTGCCCATATTTGAGATAAGTATTTCTCATATGATTTTATTTATGTTTTAACACATTATTATTATCATTATGTGCAAAGGTGGTTGAATTGAATTATCTGTATCACTTATTATTTTATTTCATAATTTGGTTACAGGAAGAATGGACTCCATAGGATTCAAATCTGAGATGATATTCATTCTGGTCTTCTTTCTCTTCTTCAAAAACTGTAACTATGAGTCTACGGTACTGGGAGGGGCGAAACCATATGTTCAAGTTCACCATTATTTGTTCATTTTTGTAATACCCCAGTTTTGACCCCGTTTACATTAAAGGGTACATGATGTATATTTTGTAATTAATCATGGTGAGGAGCTAAAGGCAAAAGCCCCACCATCGATTCAGCTGTGTTATGTTTCGGAAATAGGGATCGTTGCCGATGGTATATCGTGCTATCCAGCACATTATAGCTTTGGCATCATGCAAATACGCACATCAATTTAATTAAACCTAAATCCAGCTATGACGTTGCAACATTAAATGAAAAGGGCATGATTCCCAAGGGTAGCGGGGGGGGGGTTGCTAAACCTGGACCCATGGGGGAAAAGCCACGTGTCGCCACTCTCTTTTTGTCTCCTTAAACCACCACCCTGGTTTTCTGTGGCTAGGAGGGACATCGTTTGGCTGGCAGGAAAACCACGCTCATGCCTGCACCCACTCTCCACGACGTGCCTCTTGATGGCCTACCCACTAACCGGATCGGGAGTCTGTTCATCTTACCTCACGCTGAGCAGAGTTAAAAGGGGGATGCCATTCATTGTTGGGGGTTTGTTCTCCCTTTTTCTTAGGGATTGTTAGTCTGTGAGATAATCACTCTCGCACAGAAGATCGTTTCCTTTTTCCCTTTGTCGGGCTATGAGATGTTCGGTTACTTCATCATTGAACCGTGGTTGTTGTTCTCCTCTGTTCATTTGGGTGTTGTGAGTCCCTATGCTGTGTCTGCAGTGGTTTCTTTCCCAATTTCAGTTAACTATGTCTTTTTCCAGACAGCGGGATGTTTCTTTGGTTTCCATCGTGAGGTGTTTCCCTCCTGTTCATGCAAAGAGAGAGAGAGCCTGTGTTTAATCCACCCATTCTGACTGTGAAAACGTGATGGAGTTTCCTTATTGAGGGAGGATATTTGTTTCCCATCGTTGCTACCTATGTTTTCTTCCACTTTTTGCTTCCGCTGTGTCTTTTTCCCTTGCATACAGGTTGAGAGTCTGTTCTTTCCCCTTTTCTGCCTGTGTAAGTTCTCCAGCAATTATATTGGGTATTGTGTGTGTTGTGGGCTCGTGGATGTTGGCTGGCTATTGATTTCCACATTTCGTTGGCTGATTTTTCCCCTGTCCATGCTAGGAGTGTGGCTTCTTTCCTTTTTGTGGACTAGGTAATGTTTCCGTCATTTCATTGTAAGTTTGGGATTGTTGACTTCCCCTGGTTTTGGGTTGTTGTGTATGCAAGTACCTTTTGGGTTGCTATTGAGTTGTTTTGGCCACACTAGGTCCAAGAAAAACTTTGAGTTGTCTTGAGGACTTGAGCCGTGTTCATCCATTTGTTTGGGGTTGTCACCCTGTGGTCTTCATCTTCTTCATAGAGTTGTGAACTGTTTGTTTTGTTGCAGTATGTAGTGGTTGGTCTTCGGACTATTGAGAGTAGGATTAGAGGTTGGGTATGCTTGAGAAAACTGGTGTTTGAGGCCACCAGCTTAGCATTTAGCCTTTCCTAGCTCCTTGACGGCCTGATAAACCCTACTGTGTGGGCTTGGCTGATTGGTGTACTTTAGCTATGTGTAAGCCTGCTTTGACCCTTATTCCTTGAGGAATCATGCCCATCTCGGGGGTGGCAGTGTTGCTAAGATATCGATGAGCACGTTGGCCTATGGTTGGGTGGAACGTTGCAGCGACGTAGCTGGTTGCAGGATGAGTTCTTGTCAGATGAGTATTCTTGACTATTTTGTATCTACATTTATATTTAATGATTGATGAATATGATGAACATGTGGCATGCTTGAGTGAATGTATGTTTGCTTCTGCTATGTATATGAAGGATTATTCATCTTAGTATGTATTATGTTTAAGCTTCTTATTTCAGCATTATATGCATGTTCATGTTCATGGGGTTGTTTGCCCGTATGTTTGGTGTTAGTAGCATCCTCTTCACCGGTCAGAGGGTTGGGGACATTACAGTGTGGTATTAGAGCTCCGGTTGCAGCATGGGCCTGAATGGGCCATGAAAGATCAGATAACAGAGGCAGGTTTCCTTGTGCCCAGCAGCAATTAGAAAATTGAAGACAAGAAAATTCACAAAATTTTCTAAGTGCCAGAACTATCAGCCCATCGGATCACTTAGTGGGAAGGCCACCCGATGGATAGTTGATCCGACTGCCGATGCGGCGGAAGACTGCGGAGGAAAATTTCAAAAAATTTATGTGTTTTGGCTATCGGCACATCAAAACACTTAGACAAATGGATCATCGATGCTTAGCTGATTGAGCGCCACCGTTGTGGATGGCTAGACCACTGTGCTTCCGACGAGTAGAGCCTCCGACCGCCAATGGCACAGAAATTCCAAAATTTTTCTAAGTGTTGACTTCGTCGGCCATCGGATCATGTTAGTGGTATTAATCACCGATGAACAGCGAAAGGAATTAGTTGAATGGATTTCCGTCATTGCTGGTGACTAGGGAACTAACCGCCCGATGCAGCAATTGCTAGTCGTTTTGACAGCCGATGCGGCGGAAGAAAAGAAAAGAGAAAAGTTCTGAAAATTCTTCTAAGTCATAAAATCGTCGGCGAAATTTAGATGATGGAACCACCGATGCGGCGACGGACACCACAGAAGAATTTAGTTGTTTTTCATCCTACCGTTGCAGCTGCCATGTGGACTAAAACGCCAACGCATAGCGCTTAGTGGATCCGACCGCCGACAGAAGAAGAAGTTTCGAAATTTTGTTGAAGTGTTGGAATCATCGGCAAAAGTTAGTTGATGAGACCACCGATGGACGTCGGCAGAAATTAGTTGATCAAGCACCCACCATTGCGGAATCCTTGAAAACTATCCCGCTGATGCAAGAGTCTATCCACTCATCGATGCCGCGATGTTTAGTGAACAGTAGCAATGACAAGCAGTTGCTTTGATCGAAGAAGGATAAGGGAGATGGAGCCGATGGAATCGACAAAAGGAAGAGGAAGACTAAAGAGATATTTCAAAAAAAATTCTATGTCATAGAATCATCAGCCATCGACGATGGTTAGTTGATGACATCGCCAATTATTAGGTGATTCCATTGTCGATGAGCTACGTTGGGTAAAATTTGTTGGTCGAACGTCCGTCATTGCGGAGATCATGAGGACTAACCATCCGACGAGGAATGCATCCGAGCATCGATGCCACAGCTTCTAGGGGTTTTGATTGCCAATGGATGAAGAAAATTCAAAAAATTTCTAAGGAACAAGATCATCGGGCATCGAAAAATTATCGGAGATCGGGTCACCGATGAACACTAATCCTCTGCGCATAGAGGTTCCTGATGCCGATGTGTCTCAGCCTCCGATCAGAAAAGGATTGAAGATGATGAGTCGTCGTTGCGGCTACGGAATGAACTATTCCGGGATGCTGGGGGGTTCAGTGAACATCCAGGATCACTACAGCAGCGACAAATGGAAGAGAATTAGGCAATGAAGCAACCATCGTGAAGAAGAAGAAAAAGGAAAATTTGCGAAAATTTTCATAAGTAAAGAAAACATCGAAAAAGTTTGGTAGACTACCCTTCCGATGAATAGTTGTTCCAACCACCAATCGAAAAAGTTTAGTTGATCAGACCACCGACCAGAAAAAGTTGGCAAATGGAGAACCGTCGTTGTGGCAGCCATGTGGGCTAGCGTTTCGATGGTTAGAATTTCAGTTTCTGATCGCCGGTAGACTTGTGGCTGTGGAAGAGATAGTTTGAATGTGGGCCATCGTTGCGCAAAGCTTGACGACTAACTAGCCGATGCATAGGGCACCGGGTCGCCGATGCAGCGGTTAGCCTAGGCTATCGCTGAGGAAATTCAGAGCGATAGTCTACTAAGGACCCAATATGGCAGATGAAATTAAACAACAGGTCGTCGATTGGAAGCTTAGTCGGTTCGCCCACAAAAATCATAGTAAGATTTCTTTCCGCCGTTGCAGCTGCTCAAGCAACTGCGCACCCGATGAACAGTTGATTTTCTCGCTGATACAAATCAGGAGTTTAGTCGTTTTGCTGCCGAAATGTTGAAAGGTCAGTAAAGAAAGGACCCGATAGACAGTCCTGGACATCGTCGATGCAGATCGGAAGACTAGTCCACTGAGGATCTGAAACGTTGGAAACATAGTTGATTCAGTGGATTCCAGCTAAGTGTTTCAATGAATTTTCATGGAATTTTTCAGCAGTTCAAGGCTGAAAGGAAAGAAAATTCCAGGTGGCTGAAATTAACAATTCAGACCAAAACATAGTTGAGTGTTTTGCCTAAATTTGATGAATGTCATCATTTTAGAAGTGGTGTGTTTTTCACACCCGAGGTCAGGATGAAGCATGTGGATAGGCATTGGAAAGCTTATCTAGCAGGGAACAAGGGAAAGTCACCATAATCTGAGTATGGAGTAGCAAAGTTCTAATGATGTCCTGAAAGAGAAAAGTGTTGCTGTCAAATAGACAAATCTAGGAAATTGCATGCCTAGAGGTAGCAAGACCATGAAGTCAAACCAGCTGTTGTGTGGAAGAGGAGTTCCATGCAAGGATGTGGGACTTAAAAAGGGAAGTTTCCTTAAACCCTATCTTGTTGATTATAACTACATTTCATAAGTTTTATACATGAAATGTATGAGGATATGCTTTGCATACATAGGATATTGAGGATTATACATTTATAATGAACCACTAATGATAGTTATTGCATTGGTGTTTGCATTAGTGGGAAAACCAACGACAACCTGGACCTGGCTGAATATGTTGTTGATGCTGAAAAATGTGACTAGCAACCCTCTAGAGAAAGGGATAAGGAAACAAGTCCATAATCAAAAGTTGGTGAGCAAATTCTGCAATCTCCTGCAAAGGACCAACCAAACTGGTAATGCCAAGGGTGTAAGTAGGACCCATGAAGGTAAGAGTTTGACTATGACAAATTCCATGGAGTGGTAAAGGTAAGAGACCTCATACCATGTGGATATTTGAATGTTATACTGCATTCATATAGAAATGTGTCATGCCTGTATATGTTGATTGAGCTTAGTAGCCCAAGGAAAGTAAGTACCGATGATCTCGATTATAGTAATGCATCATATATGAAGTAGTCATGGTTAGGCCATGCATGGTATGTTGAATGCATAGTATTCCTAATCAATGCAAGGTAGCATTGAATGGATATGGATTAAAAGATTTTATGAATCTTGTAGTTATGCATTGAATGGATGCATATGAAGGGTGTGAGTGACTGATTGCACAAGTATAGGTGCAAATGTTGTGATGCATTGCATGAATGCATTGAGATAAGTGCATGTGATATTATGAATAACTAATGGCTGAAATGATGAATTAATGACAATTCAGGAACCATTTCAAAGGCTGTTATGAATGCAGGACAGTAAGTGCATGAAGAGGGTAGTCATGATCAATTGGCTGCCGAAAATGCTCTATGAAAGAGCAAGGTGGTACGAATGATACACTTGTGAAGTAAGGAGTATCTAATCATTTCATTTAAATTACATGAATGATGTGACTGCACCCTGTGATTTAAAGTATGATAAGTATTGCATGAACTAAATGAGTTTTGGTAATATTGATGTGATTAACAGCTGGAAATGTTTGAATTTTATAAATTCTGAAAATGCTTCAGTGATTGTTGTAGCAATGGAAAAAGTTATAGGCATCAAGACTTACCAAATGTTTGGCTGATTGAAGTTCAGGTTTCAGGTAGATTGTTTGGGATATGGCAAAATGGGTAAGACCATGACGAAGGTCGGAATCTACCATGTGAAAGAGCCAAACCTCATGAGAAGAGTCTCATGGCTGTGATAATAGCTTGTATGCATGATGAGTTGTAAATTTGAATTTGTAAATTTCAGATTTGAGAAATTGCTGACAACTACTAATCACTATTGGCTTTCATAGAATTGTGTCAGGAGGACGCATTGTAAGTGGGTGTCCATGCTATGCTAGTAAGCATAAAATCATAATGGATATGATGGTGCTGCTCACAAGAAACCCACAATTGAGGATCACCTCATTGCCAAGCAAATCAATTTCTATAGTAAACAAAGTTGCAATTCCTATTGAATTTAATTACTAATGTCATTTGCTTGGTTATGGACAATCAATTTGGATTGTATTATCAGATAATGATTTACTATTTGGCTATTTGCTGAATGTGCTAGGGGTACACACTGCAGGAAGATCATGTGTGATGGCCTGCAGGAGCCAAACTTCATGGGAAGGTTTTCCCTTATCTTGAAATGGGTTTCGAGGGAAACTCCATTGGACATTTTTGAAATGTCTCATCTGTGCTACATGCTTGGTAAGCAACATGAGTGAGATGGTATAGATTATGTCGGTAAGACATGTGTGGATATGAAATGTAAGAAGGAATTGGGATGGAAAATCGAGGGACTGTCAACTCAGATAAGGGAGCCCCCATTCCTCCTTAACGAAGGAATACTGCCTCAACAAATGGATAAGTATTATGTGACCCTAGCTAAGAATATGCATGTCAAATTATTAAATTCAATATGTAGAGCATGTTTTGATTTTGTTTCCATTATGTCAAATTATTTGAGTATGCATAGGGCCTACATGGTACACACCGGAAAAGGGTGCACACTTTTCTGATGTCAGATTATGGAAGGATTTTTCAATATTGATTACACCCTAGGGAGTGGATGCACTCCTGGTGTCTCAATACTTGATAGTGAAAGGTGTGAAATATGGTTACAATTTTAGAGTAATAAACGCTAACGAATATGCTTATATTGCTTGTGTTGTTAGGATAAGCAAATGTAGTTTACAGTATGGTCTCCTGGGTGATATGGAAAATGGTCATTTATTGTTGATATAAGGGCATGTGTTGTTGATGATGGTCTGATAAACCCAATGAGGGTTGGCTTGACTATGCCTGATATATATATATATATTTATTTATTGCTGATATAAGTACAGGCGATTTGTTGACGGTCTGATAAACCCAACGAGGGTTGGCTTGAATGTGCCTAATATATATATATATATATATAAGGATGTTGTGAAGCAGTCTGCATGCTGACCTAACATCCAAGTCCATAGGCGATCCCAAGGCTTGCAAAGCAAAGCAGGATCATGTGGACCAATGAAGAAATGAGCAATACAAATAAGTATTGGATTATTTTACAATATTTTTATTATGAATATACATGTGTATATGATTTGGTTATGATTTTTTAATCTCTTGTTCTAGAGATAAAACCGATGAGAATAAACTAAAATGTGAATCTATTCAATGTTTGAATATAGGTATCGCTGGGAGCGAGGACTATGAGAGCATCCTAGGGGTGCATGTGGACATGTGATTGCCCTGAAGAGCTCGGAATGAGCGGTAATGAAAAAGGTGCTAGTAAGACTGTAAAGGTCCTAGCAGACGAGACAAACCATGTGGGGAGGCTCCATGGTTGAGAGGTCTGAAATAGACCAGAGACACTAAGTGTCATGACCAAGAGGGATTGGTCCAGCATTCACGGTGAAGTGAAAGAGGCTGAGAGCACAAAAAGCCACAGCGGTGGTGTGGGTTCCAGGATGGAACAAAACAAAGAGGGGAAAAACTCATGCTGCTCTCTCTTGCCTTTTTATTATATATGTGTGTGTGTGTGTGTGTTTATGCATTGTGAAAACAAAAGGTTGTTGAATGCATGTATGACTGAAAATAGAATGTGTGTATTTGCTTAAAGTAAATTGTGGATGGCGGAATGGTTAATTCCCTGCCCAAGAATGGACATGAATGAGCTCATGTGCCTATTGGGAAGGCATGAAAAATATGAAAGTCTCCTTGATGAGGCTTGTACTGTCATGCCAATTGGGCAATTAAATGACTGATATTAATGCCTATATTATGCTTGGTCTAACAGAATTTCAATGATGCATTTCACAAGTGAGAAAGGTGAAATCCAGTGGTGCACATTAATCATGGCAGCAAACCAAAAGTTGCTAGACTTGGCTGGAAGTCTCCTTCAAATGATTGCCAGGACCCAAGAGAATCTTGGAGAGATGCTCAAGATATAGAAAAGGTGGAATGAAATGAACCACCAGATTTTGCAAGACTCTATTGGTTTGCAAAGGGAGGTGAAAATCCTTCTGGGAGCAATCGGCAAAGGAAAGGTAGGTGGATCAATGAGGGGACATTCGTCCAAGCGATCAGTTAAGAAACGGTCCAAGCATGAATACTCAAAGGAAATTGAGCAGGTAAAGATGAAGCAGCCAATGAAATGTTGGGAATGCAAAGGAAATCATTTATGTCGATACTGTCCAGCGAGGGAACATAAAGAGGACAGCAGCCACAAAGTTCCTAGGCTTCGGGATAAGCCAAGAGCTGAGAACCAGCAGGAGAAACTCATGGAAGCCGTGGGGCTTGGTCCTGAACGTTCAGAGTAAATAATTGAACATGGGACATGTCTGCAAAATTTTGAAATTTTGATGTGCAAATTGTATATGTATTGGAACACTGAGGACGGTGCTATTCCAAGGAGGAGGGGATTGTAATACCCTGGTTTTGACCCTGTTTACATTAAAGGGTACAGGATGTATATTTTGTAATTAATCATGGTGAGGAGCTAAAGGCAAAATCCCCACCATCGATTCGGCTGTGTTATGTTTCGGCAATAGGGATCGTTGCCGATGGTATATCGTGCTATCTGGCAAATTATAGCTTTGGCATCATGTAAATATGCATATCAATTTAATTAAACCTACAGCCAGCTACGACGGTGCAACGTTAAATGAAAAGGGCATGATTCCCAAGGGTAAGGGGGGGGATTGCTAAACCTAGACCCATGGGGGAAAAGCCACGTGTCGCCACTCTCTTTTTGTCTCCTAAAACCACCACCTTGGTTTTCTGTGGCTAGGAGGGGCAACGTTTGGCTGGTAGGAAAACCATGCTCATGCTTGCACCCACTCTCCATGACATGCCTCTTGATGGCTTGCCCACTAACCGGATCGGGAGTCTATTCATCTGCCCTCACACTGAGCAGAGTTAAAAGGGGGTCACCATTCATTGTTGGGGGTTCGTTCTCCCTTTTTCTCAAGGATTGTTAGTCTGTGAGATAATCACTCTCGCGCAGAAGATTGTTTCCTTTTTCCCTTTGTCGGACTGTGAGATGTTCGGCTACTTCATCGCTGAACCATGGTTGTTGTTATCCTCTGTTCATTTGGGTGTTGTGAGTCCCTACACTGTGTGGGCAGTGGTTTCTTTCCCAATTTCGGTTAACTGTGTCTTTTTCTAGACAGTAGGATGTTTCCGTGGTTTCCATCGTGAGGTGTTTCTCTCATGTTCACGCAAAGAGAGAGAGAGCATGTGTTTAATCCACCCGTGCCTACTGTGAAAACGTGATGGAGTTTCCTTGTTGAGGGAGGATATTTGTTTCCCATCGTTGTTGCCTATGTTTTTTTCCACTTTTTTCTTTGGTTGTGTCTTTTTCCCTTGTGTACAGGTTGAGAGTCTGTTCTTTCCCCTTTTCTACCTGTGTAAGTTCTCCAGCAATTATATTGGGGATTGTGTGTGTTGTGGGCTCGTGGATGTTGGTTGGCTGTTGATTTCCACATTTCGTTGGTTGATTTTTCCCCTGTCCATGCTAGGAGTGCGGCTTCTTTCCTTTTTGTGGACTGGGTAATGTTTCCATCGTTTCATTTTAAGTTTGGGGTATTTGACTTCCCCTGGTTTTGGGTTGCTGTGTATGCAAGTACCTTTTGGGTTGCTGTGTATGCAAGTACCTTTTGGGTTACTGTTGAGTTGTTTTGGCCACGCTAGGCCAAGAACAAATCTGAGTTGTCTTGAGGACTTGAGCCATGTTCATCCTTTTGTTTGGGGCTGTCACCCTATGGTCTTCATCTTCTTCACAGAGTTGTGAACTGTTTGTTTTGCTGCGGTATGCAGTGGTTGGCATTCGGACTGTTGAGAGTAGGATTAGAGGCTCGGTATGCTTGAGAAAACTGGTGTTTGAGGCCACCAGCTTAGCATGTAGCCTTTCCTAGGTCCTTGACGACCTGATAAATCCTACTGTGTGGGCTTGGTTGATTGGTGTACGTTGGCTATGTGTAAGCCTGCTTTGACCCTTATTCCTTGAGGAATCATGCCCAGATCGGAGGTGGTAGTGTTGCTGATAGATTGATGAGCACGCTGGCCTATGGTTGGGTGGAACGTTGCAGCGACGTAGCCAGTCGTGAGACGAGTTCTTGCCAGATGAGTATTCTTGACTATTTCGTATATACATTTATATTTAATGATTGATGAATATGATGAACATGTGGCACGCTTGAGTGAATGTATGTTTGCTTCCGCTATGTATATGAAGGATTATGCATCTTAGTATGTATTATGTTTAAGCTTCTTATTTCAACATTATATGCATGTTCATGTTCAAGGGGTTGTTTGCCTGTATGTTTGGTGTTAGTAGCATCCTCTTCGCCAGTCAGAGGGTCGGGGAAATTAGATTTTTATTCTTTGGTACATGTTCCATTGTGTTTGGAACAACGTTTCCAGTCAGGATCGTCTTTCGTTTCGTAAAAAATTATTTTCGGATGACCAAGATATGTCTGTCTTGGTCCAACAGTTTTCCCGATACCAGGTTGACTGCACCCGTTGTTAGATTGGAAATGTTTTATGCATGGATATTCTCCTATTTGTAGATCTGAGTTTTGATAATGTAATATGAATGTAATATTGATTGATGGTTGGAGGTAGGCAGACATTCAATCTAAAACATATTAGTGAAAAATGGTTGTAGGGGACAACCATTGGGAGGTGATTTTGTGGGATGTGATTGCAGTCAGTGCCTTTTGTTTTGTTTTGGTTGTGGTGTGGTTGTAGGTTACAGCATACATATGTTTCTTGATGTGTGTTTTCCTTAGTTTTTATCTTTACTGAAATCACACACCGAACAAACACCACAAACTAATTAAATATGCAAACAATTAACGACACAATACTTGACAATGATAAACTATGTTTTTAATAATCTTTACGAAGTATAAGAATTTAATGTAGGACCTTAATCGCACTATGATACAAGATTCATTATTCAGGCATTGAATGTGATTATGAACTTAAATTTAATGTTGATATAGTCTATTAAGTGTTGAGATTGTTTAACTAAGGGCCACAAATTATTGAACTAAGTAATTTAACTAAGTAATGCAACCTTAGTAATGTTTATTAAAGTTAAAAATTTAATTAATCGTTTAATGGTTAGTTGTTCTAACCTTATTTCGTTGTTCTTAAACTGAAATTTAGAACCTTTTTCCTTGTCATAAGGGTCGAGGACATTACAAATGGGGCACATGAGACCGTATGTTGATGCGGGGATTTCAGGCAAAGGACCTGATTATGTCCCTAGGAGGTTAAAATATTTTTAGACACCGGGGCATACATCAAAATAACGTGGTTGAGTTACTCCTCCTACCACGAGTAAGAGGTTTTCATGATTGGTGTTTGGCATGAGGGTTGTAGTAGTTGAGTTGGTCAAGGGCGACAATCTTCCTGTTGAAGGGAAACATCATGATGTGGAATACCAAAGAGGTAACCACCTTCATGGAGAACATGTAGATACAACCCAAAAGGATATTGTAATCAATTTGTACATCAACTACTTATATGTCAATCGGTTTCCCCTAACTTGATGGGAATATTTTGGCACAATCCTCGTGGTTGGGATGGTCACCCATCATATGCACGAAGAGAAATAGAGGATAGTACTAACTCAAGTGATCCCAACGTGTTCCAAACATTTGAGGACATGATGCATGTGGATGTGCCTTCATTGATGATGCACCAATGAATCATAATGTTTTTAATGGTGAATAGGACTTGTAATGCGATTGACGAGGGTAGTCAGGAATCACCTTTATTGAGGTCAAAAGTCATGAGGTGTGAATCGAAAGTGTCGACAATGCCGAGTGCAATTAGTAATTCCTTTCATTGGTTTGGGTATGATTGGAGTACTTTTATCATGGACATGGTGGAGATCGAGCCAAGTCATCCATAATATTGTATTTATGGGTGGATTTCATATGGAGATTATGGGGAGTACTCCATAGTGGAGCCTTTGGAATTCTTTGGATTTGTTATGTGTTGTAGCACAAAATTCACAAAGGGCCTCCTAAGGGAGTAGGAATTTCTTCTTCTTGAGGAGGGTCGTGTCTACCATAACCTTTAGCTCGATCATGGAGATTGACATCACCCATGTTCATGTATATGTTTTGGTAGGAACCTTTAATATCCCAACTAATATTCTATACTTATACCAATAGGTAACGATGATTTGTTTGTTGTTTATGTATTTCGGGTGTGTTTTAGAAATAATTGATTTTGCATGCAAAATAGGTTACATGCCAAAAATCCCTAAATATAATAGATCGATAGATAAAATAGGAAATAGGACTTGGCAAGATTTTAGTAACATAACACGAGTCATAGCGGTGAATATTCTTCAATATAAAAAATACATGCACACATTAGATCTCCAAAACGTGATGTATGCTTAGAGGTGGCGCCCATGCATAATTAAAACTTCCTTCTTTTGATAGAGATATCCTCAGAACAACTCCAATACTTGGTAAATGATGTTGAAACTTTATAGGAATAGTTGTATGGACTATCTGAAGAGAATGGATGACACATGGGGAATATTTTCCTCCTCTAGGATCAGTAGCAAATTGATTTGCTTAGAAAGGGTGACGCCCTTGCATCCTGTGTTTTCTGCTTGTAACTTATCTGGGTGAATAGTGGATGGCCTGATGATCTCCCAATATAATAATATGACCCATAGGGTGATAATGATAGTAGCATGCAGAGAAAATAAGAAGTTTTTGGACCTCTGCGAATCACTCCCTAAATATCCAATATGCCCCCAACAGTAGAAATGTGATCCCTATGAACTTGTCTTCCTTGGTGTGCTAAATATCTGAAGAGTAATAAATGCTTGAGATGTTGATGATAGATCTGAGTGATCTATCTGGAAAGTGATTAGGGCAGGTATATTTCACTGCTGAAAACACTTGCTAGTTGAAGACTCCTATCTCCAACCCCAACTTGTTGTTGTGGCTACGACTGTTGTTGCTCTCGAAACCAAACTCAAAAGTGAATAATGATCATAGATACTCTTTTGGTTCAACTTATCTTCTTATATAACTTTTAGGGTTTCTATATAAATTTTAGGGTTTTCATGCATGGAAAACTAATTGCTCGTTGACTTATGTACTATGAAATAAGTCCTGCATGCTCTACATGCTTTTTGATATCTGCTCTGATGGCCTTTTTTAATATACTGATGACCTAATAATACTGAAGATATGTTCCTTTATGTTCCATGTATTAATTGTCCTCAGTCAATTCCCTTTTCTTATAACTCGCTCGAACCTATGGGAATTAAATAGGTTGATGGGTGTCTCAGATGCTTATTTAGAAGAGGACATTACAGTGCTCCCCGCAGTTGTGGGTTACTAGGGTTATTAGACTCTCCTAGAGAATTCGGCCCTGGTAAGTAATTGTCAATTCGAAAACTAGTATAAATAGAGAGTGAGCCTCTCTAATTGATACACACACTCACCCAACTATAGCGCCTAGATGAGAGAAGAGGAGCTCACACAAGCGAGAGAGAGAACAGCTGTTGGAGATCATCTTTATGTCTTTGGTTTTATTGCTACCATTGGTGCTCATTCTATCTCTGAGGAAGTTGCATGGTTTTCTCCTTTATCGTTTCCCCGAGGAAAATCTTTGTGTCTATTGTCTCTTGTGATTGATAGTTCTGCATGTTATTCTCTCAGATAAGATCCTAAGATCATATTGCTTAAATGATAAAACTATAACATGGTATCAGAGCTAACCTGAGAAGAAGACACTATGCAGCTACAGAATTTAGGGCTTCTTAATTTTTGGGTCTCTTTCCACAGATCATCAACAAAAAGAGGCTAGGCTAACTCTCCATTGAAGGGTGCATCTTTCTGTCGAAGCAGAATTTGATTTCGGGTATTTTCAGTCACTGCTACAGGGAATTAGGGCTTTTCACAAAAGAGGAATTTTTTAGTGATCCCAGCATAGGATTTATCTCCTCCTCAAAATATAAATTTAGAGACCAAGATCGAAATTTTTGGTTGGGTAAAACTCCGGAAAAGTCAAACCCTAATTTGACCCCAGACCAGAAAACCCTAAAATACTAAAACTAGTAGTTTTGGTACATTCGCTATATCTCAATATTGGAGAAGGATCAGAAGCCTAAATTTTTACATGCCTAAGAAAATATTGTGGTGAACACTGTGTAAAAATTTCAGACTTCGATTCACTATATTCTGGGATATATAATTCCTCCAAATCAGGGTTCTAGCCTCTCCCAAGATTCATCCCTAAATAGGACACCTAGGGAGAATTGCTATATCTCGAGATAAGAAGGTCCAAATGAAATTTCGCAAGATGTTCCAAATAGGGAACAGACTATAATTTATATGGTAAAATTTTCATACCCTGAAGGTGAAAACAGTGACACATGGCAGTATGTACAAGTTCACTATGTTGAATAGTCCTGAAATAAGTCACCTTGAGTCACCTTGGGAAAACTCTCATAAGTCCCAATTGGTGAAACCAATTCTGTTCAAACCTATGGTGTTGGAAAGAGGACATATGAGGCTACATTCGTATGAAGTTTTAGACATATAGAAGTAGTACTTTCAGATATATTGCAGAAATAATATCAAGAAATTCTGCTGAAGAAATTGAAGAAAACCAGGGCATCAGATATTTTGTAGTTTTGACCATAGTTTTGGGGAAATGAGTATGTTGTTCAGCTCCCCTTCAGGAGGCACATATTTCTATCCAATGAGATCAAAAATATTCCAAGTTTTGAAAATTAGGGTTTCTCTAACAAACCCTAGATCATCTAGATCCGGAACCAGGATGGACACCTCAAATCGGTAAGATCTAATCTTTTGCTATTTACATTTGAGGTTCTCATTTCAAAATGACCTATCACACAACTTAATGTCAAGCTTGGTGAAGTTGAAAAATTTCGAGCATGGAAGTATAGGATTTCATTGGTTCTTGAAGGAAATGAATTGGACACCTACATAAGTGGAGAGGTTCCAGTTCCAGAGGGAGATGAGGCTAAAGCCTTACACAAGAAGAACTTGGTCAAGGCCAAGAGGATTATTGTTGATTCTATAAAGGATCACCTTATACCACAAGTGTCTTTCCTAAAGACACCTAAAGAGATATTTGATTCCTTGACCAAGATATTTGAAATAAAGAATATAAATTGAAAGAAGTATAGGAACTCTGTGATCCTTGAGGAAATTGACTTAGATTAGTATTTCAGTAAAGAATTTATAAGAGCCAGAGGGAGATGAGGCTAAGGCTAGAGCCACGAGAATCATTACAGATTCTATTAAAGACCATCTCATCCCTCATGTGTCATCCTTGAAGACACCAAAAGGAAGTGTTCGATGCTATGACGAAGCAATCGAAGAATAATAAGGTATTGTTATAACCACCTTGAATGGCCTCCTAAGATCATGGGATTCATTCATTCAAGGAATGTGCACCAGAAGGAAGTGATTTCCTTCAACAGACTTTGGGAAGAACACACAAAAGAAGAAGCTCGATTCATAGTAACAGAATAGAAAATGGGAGCAACTGAAGATCAAGCGCTCACAATTCAAAGAAGATCCCTCAAGCAATGAGGAATATGAAGAACTCAATTCTTGAAGAACCTATTATCCATATTCGCATTTGGATAAGAAATGATGATGTTATTAATGAAGAAGATGATGAAGATGAAGGCTCAATAAGGATTCTACCCATGAAAAAAATAAAGATAAGTGTTCAATTTTCATTTCATGATATTGTTTGGTTATGCATTTGTTTATATTCAGTTGATGTGTTATGCATGATAGAATGTTTGCATTAATGGAAATATACTAATAATATACATTTGATGGGTAAGTAGCCCATGGTGCTATACAACACTCCATTGCTACTTATCTAGAATGAAACCTCTTTGCTGACATATTGGATTAGTGCACAATCTCAATGATGTCATGATAGAGATGGAAGGAATCTAGAAAGTTTCTGTGAGATATGGATGAATGTTGTATTGGCTAAAATAGTTGCATGATTATATCTTTATGCATAAGAATTTGTCATTATGAATATGCTTTATGAAATGTTTCTAACCATTCAACTCATGCATTTGACTTGTAGGAAAGATCGCGTACAATTGCCTACAAGAAAAGAAGGATGAGACTTGTTCCGAAGAACAAGAGACGACAGTTCAAGAAATTATCCAAAATGAATAATAATATGACGATACTTTCAAAGAAATAAGAGGTCTCAGACACAATGCAGTTATGTGACACTGTTGAGCGACATCATTGATGCAGAGCCTCCCAGCCATAAAGAAGTAGCCCAGAAGAAAGGGAAGGAGAGTACCAGTTCAAGAAGAATGATGTCTAGGATGCGGTGTCGAGACCTGAAGGGAAGTCCGTAGTGTCTTCCATATGGATCTACAAGATCCAGCATGCAGTAGTCAGAAACATTGTGGGATACAAGGTAATATTCGTAGCACAAGTCCTCTCACAGAAAGAAGGCATAGACTACGAAGAGACATTTGCAGCCACTGGAAGTTAAGACACGTGACAAGAAGAATCATGTGTGCAAATTAAACAAGGCCTTGTACGAGCTCAGAAGGCACCCATGGGATAACACATACATGAGGAGTTTGAAGATCACCTAGAGTGATGAAGATCTTAACCTTTGCTACAAGGTTGAAGATGAAATCCTATAGAGGATGACAAGCTCACAGATGGGTGCAAGAATAACTTTTGAAAAGGTTCAGGATCTTGGTATCTAGTGACCCTAGATGGATACATGGAATATTAGTAGCAGAGGAAGCTACTTGTCACTCCAGTACAAAATTTTTCAATACATAGAGTACAAAAGGCAGAGGGAGAATGATGCTCCACTTCAGAGGGAGTGACTGCAGAAGATCCTGAGGTTCAACATGGTACGACATGATGGAAAACTTACTAATGGCTCTAGGCTTTACTAAGAGTAAAGAAGATTTCAACCTTTACTTCAAGGTTGAAGGCAGAAGACCAGTGATGCTCCTGTTATATGTCGATGACTTGTTCCTAACAGAAAATAGGAACTCATTAAAGTTGTAAGAAGGAGACTTGCTACCGAGTTCGAGAAAAGGACTTGGATATGATGCACTACTTTCTAGGCATGGAGGTTTGGCAGAGTGCGAATGGAATCTCCCTTGGACAAGTGATGTATGCAGTGGAGATCCTGAAGAGGTTCAAGATGATGGACTGCAAGGCCATGACCACACCTATGGCATCAAACCTAAAGCTATTGAGTGATGCTTCATCAGATATGGTTGATGCTACGATGTATCGTCAGATGATTGGGTCCTTGATGTACCTAATGAATACGAGATCAGATATTTTCTTTGTTGTGAACACATTGAGCCAATTCCTAATGGATCCGAGACATGTTCACCTAATTGTTGCAAAGCATATTCTGAGGTACCTTAAGGGTACAGTTGACTATGGGCTCAAGTATGATACGAATCAGAAGATTAACCTGGAAGGTTATGTGGATTCAAATTGGGCAGGCAGTGCCATTGATAGGAAGAGCACTTCGAGGTGCTGCTTCAGTATGAGATCAGGTGTGATCTCTTGGTTTAGTAGGAAGGAGTCCTGCATGGCATTGAGAACAGCTGAGAGAGGATCAGTGAAGCTCCAGATCGATATCTCTCGAAATAGGGAGTTCTAGCATAGCCGGTGAGACAGGTTGTCTGAGCATAAAATCCTGAAGAAGCTCGTAGGTTGCTCAGACGTAAACGGTCCTGTAGGTTGTCCTCGGATGTAATCAGTCCTTAAGAATCTCGTAGTTTATCCTTGGACGTAATCAGCCCTGATGTGATTATGTGCTATAAATGTCCATATTGAATTTTAAGTACTTCAGAAGAGAAGCTTGGTGTTCTCCAGATCGGCGTTCCTTCCAAGGGGAAGTGATGAGTCTGTGAGCCCTTCCGACATGGTGGCAGGCCAGGCCTCCCATGGTTGGATGTAAGTGTTGAGCCCTTCTGACATGGTCGTAGGATTGGTTCCTCCCATGGTCAGATGTAAGTGCAGAGCCCTTCTAACATGGTTGCAGAATGTGTTCCCCCACATGGTTAGATGTAAGTGCAGAGCCCTTCTGACATGGTCATAGGATTGGTTCCTCCCATGGTCAGATATAAGTGTTGAGCCTTTTTGACATGGATGTTATATGTGTTTCTCATGGTCAGATGTAAGTGCTGAGCCTTTCTGACATGGTGGCAGTTCGAGCCTCCCATGGTCGGATGTAAGTGTTGATCCTTTTCGACATGGTGGCAGGCCAGGCCTCCCATGGTCGGATGTAAGTGTAGAGCCTTTCCCAGGATGGTAGATGGTGTGTCCTACCATGTCGATGGATGTAAGGGCAAATCCTTTCCTCATATGGTATATGGTGTGTCCTACCATGTCGATGGATGTAAGTGCAGAGCCTTTCCTTGAATGGTAGATGGTGTGTCGTACCATGCCGGTGGATGTAAGTGTTGGGCCTTTCCTCAGATGGTAGATGGTGTGTCCTACCATGCTGATGGATGTAAGTGTTGGGCCTTTTTGACATGGTGGCAGGATGGGCCCCCCATGGTCAGATGTGAATGATGGGCCTTTCTGGCATGGTGATAGGATGGGCCTCCCATGGTCAAATGTGAGTGCTAGGCGTGCCTTTCTGACATGGATGTTGGATGTTCTCCTCCCATGTTCAGATATAAGTGTTGGGCGGGGCTTTCTGACATGGATGTTGGATGTGTTCCTTCAATGGTCAGATATAAGTGCTAAAGAAGATGAAGACCTACATGGAGGCTAGGCCTACAACCAACATGAAAAAGGGCTGGCTCTATAGAACTTCCTGTGACGAGTAGAATTGAGAGATAGCACCATTTGATCGAGATAGCGGAAGCAGTGATAATGATGATCCAGTAATGATCCAGATTTGATGATGATCCAGTGACGAAGACTTGTGCTAATGAATTGTGTCTAGAGAATACCTTCCTAGTTAAAAGGGAGTGTTGATGTATTTGTAACTTTGGAATGCATTCACTTGTATATTTCATATATTGTATTTTATTGGTCCCTGATGTTCCTATCGGAAGAATCATTAATGTAATCAAGTCATGTAAAGTCATAGAGGTTAACCCTCCTTGTTGATTAGGGGGGAAAGTCCCCATAGTTGTGGGGCACTAGGGTTATTAGACTCTCCTAGAGAAGTCGATCCTAGTAAGTAATTGTCAAGTTAGAAACTAGTATAAATAGAGAGTGAGCCTCTATATTTGATACACACACTCACCCAGCTATAGCGCATAGGTGAGAGAAGAGGAACTCACACAAGTGAGAGAGAGAGAACAACTGGTGGAGATCATCATTCTGTCTTTGGGTTTTACTGCTGCCATTGGTGCTCATTCTATCTCTGAGGAAGTTGCGGGGTTTTCTCCTTTATGGTTTCCCCGAGGAAAATATTTTTGTCTATTGTCTCTTGTGATTGATTGTTGTGCATGTTATTCTCTAAGATAAGATTCCAAGATCATATTGCTTAAATGATAATAATCTAACAGTTATCTCCAAAGACTAAATATGCAAAGTTTAGTGCCTAGTAGCCATATAAAGCCTTGAAAGAAGTCATCCTAATAGACATATGTGGGTGGTATTATAGAAGTACTCACTCAGGTGTAGCAATTTAATCCATGTCCTTTGTTTCCCTACTACATAATTTTTTAAATGCCCCTCAACCCATCTGTTGACTATTTATGTATGTCCATCGCTCTCAGGATGATAACTTGTGCTAGTAGCTAATTCTGTTCCAACTAATTTGAAAATCTCCTGTTAGAAGGTACTAATGAATTTATTGTCATGATCGCTAACAATAGTCTTAGGTAGTCCATGTAGTCTGAAAACTTCTCGAAAAACAAGGCTGCTACCTGTGATGCAGAATAATCAGAATAAATGGCAAAGAAGTGAGCACATTTTGTCAACCAGTCTACTACCACATATAAGCAATCTCGTTCTTGTACGTTGGGTAAACCTGTAATGAATTCCATCGAGATACTCTCCCATTTCTACTATGGTATAGGAAATGCTTGAAGTAACCCTGCTAGATGAGTGTGTTCAATTTTATTCTATTGGCACATATTGCACTCTCGGACATGTTGTATTACATCTTCCTTGAGGCCTTTCCAGGAGAACCTCTCTCTAATATGTCTATAAGTTTTCAAGAAACCATGATGCCTCGATAACGGTGAATCATGTGATGCCTATAAAACCTTTTTCTTTAAATCTGATTCAGGAACTATGTATATCCTATTCTTGTACTAAATGATGTCATCGATCACCTTGTACCATTCATCCTATATTTGTTCGTCTAACAACTCACAATACATTTATTTTTTGAATATTCAACCAAGAGTTGAGACCTCCAGTCGGTAGATATACTCATGAGTGATAAAGAGGTTGGCCTTCTCGATAATTCATCAACTACAACATTATTTTTTCCCTTAACATATTATATTTCAAAGTCATATGCCTGTACCTTGCTAACCCATTTGTGTTGTTGTTCATTCAACTCCTTTTGTTATAGGAAGTATTTGAGGTTGTTATGATCTGTCTTAAATTTAAACATGCTTCCTACCAAATACTACCTGAATTTTCTTAAGGCGCATAAGATTGCTAGCATTTCCTTGTCATATATGGAGTAGTGGTGTTCATAATATTTTAGTTTTCTACTTTCAAAGGCAATCAGATGATGTTTATGTATCAATACTTCCCCTATTCCCTCCCCTAAAGCATCACACTCTACTACAAATGGCTGAGTGAAATCAGGTAATGCCAAAATGGGACATGAACTCATAATTTTTTTCATCTTTTCAATTTATATTGTGCCCTTCATATCTAGATGAATGCCCCCTTATTTGTAATATCTATGAGTGGTGTTGTCAATTGATAAAACCCTTTAATAGACCTCCTGTAATAAGTGCAAAGGCCCAAAAATCCCTTCAATTCTGTATCATTTTTGGTGTAGGCCAATCCAAGATAGATCTATTTTTTTCCATATGAACCTGTACTCTATCTGTGCTTATTACATGCCATAGATATAACATTTCTTGTATACCAAACTCACATTTAGACATTTTGGCGTAAAGGGGTTGTTCTTCCAGAATTCCTAGTACCACATCTAGGTGTCTGAAATGTTCCTCCCAAGTTTTACTGTAAATTAAAATGTCATCAAAGAACACAAGCAAAAACTTCCACAAATGAGCCTTGAAGGTGTGGTTCATGCAAGATTGAAAAGTTTCTAGTGCGCTGGTGAGTCCAAAAGGCATGACTAAGAACTCATAATGACCAAAGTGACAACGAAAAGTTGTCTTTGCAATATCTTGATCCCTTACTCGGATCTGTTGATACCCTGATGGGAGATCAATTTTTGAGAAGTACTTTGCCCCCCTGTAACTTATACATTAAATCATCAATTATGAGAATGAGGTACCTGTTTTTTATAGTTTTCTTGTTGAGGGCCCTGTAATCGATACACATATGTAAGGTTCCATCTTTATTTTTTACCAAATATTATTGATGATGCAAATGGAATAGAACTTGGTCGTATGTAACCTAACTCTAGTAATTCCTTAATTGTTTTCTCTATCTCATATTTGTACCTTTTGGGATGCCTATATGGAGTGGTGATGACTGCTTGTGTTCCCTCCTGTAACTCAATAATGTGCTCGAACCCTCTGTCTAGCGGTCGACCTGCTGGAATATCTCTTAATACTCTCTCATGTTTCTGTAGCAATGCATTTATATTTGTTGTATGTTGGGTGTTGTTATCTGGAGGTTTCTGAAAAGTGACAAAACATTCGTCTGACCACTCTATGTCTCCCTTTCTGAGTACGGCCTCCATCCACTGTGATGATACTGGCTTGGGGGAATAAGTGTTCATGCCCCTCAAGACCACCATTTTTCCATCAAGTCCCTGGAATTCCATTTCCATTGTCCTATAATTCGTAGTATACTTCCCTATAGAATAGAACCATTAGACCCCTAATACTACATTTGTATTTGCTACATTTACCACATAAAATGTGTCAGCCATATTGTAGTTTCCCAATGTTACATTTAGTTTGGGAATCCAATGGTTGCATTCCATGTTGTTATTTCCTGTTACTGCTACTGTGAACCCTTCAAATTCCTATGTATGAACACCACACCTAGCCACCCATGTTGCATCTATAAAATGTGGGTTGCCCCACCATCAATTAACACACCTACCTTGTGGCTTTATACTACTCCCTTGACTCAAAGAGTATGAAATCTAGGTACTCCAGATAATGTAGCAATAACTCCACCATGTGTCTCCTCCTCTGTTGTTCTAAGCTCCTCGATTGTTCCTTGTTCAGGCTCATCCTCATCCTCTTCACTATCAGAGTAGACTTTATATAGTGAGATTTCATTTTCCCTACGTACCTATGACCTGGAATCCATGGCTTCTGATAAGTGAAGCACAATTTCTTCCTTCTAAGTTCCTTCATGGTGTCATCATCCACCCAATATTTCTTCGGCCATTCTTGTTGGAAGGGTTTCTTGTCTTTGTCTTTCATTGGGAAATTTGTCTTAACCCATAACTTGTTCTTGGGAATTGGATCTTGTAGGTATCATGTTCTATTGATGGAATCCTGTAAAGTGGATGGTTTGTAGGCTTTCACCCATCCACGTAAAGGCTCAGTCAAAGTTTCTGTAAATAACATAACCAACCTGTTGTCAGATACATCTGTCACCATAACTGCTACTCTCTAAAACTCTGATATGAAGGCCTCGACACTGCTAGTATGTTTGAGTTGTGCTAACTCTCTGAAATGTATCTATGGGTCCCTCTTATCAAACCACTCCATGATCCTCTGTGTGAAATCACTGTATGAAGTGATGGTGTTGTGACCTGGTGTCACCAACCCATGGTACCACCACTCATGAGCCTCATCGTCCAAATGTAAGGTATCCAATTTAATGGCTTCTGTCTCAGTCATAGGGTTTAGTTGGAAATAGGTATCCAACTTCTGTACCCATATTCTCATCGAACAACCACGAGTTTCGTCAAAATTAAGAATGGTCAACCTACCTATGGTTTTTGTAATTCATAGTTTTGAGTAAACCCACTGTTAAAGTTCCTTGGTTGTTTCCTGCTTTTCATATTGTAGAAATATGTGAATGACATAAATGAATGGAACTCATCTCCCAAATCCCTATATTCCTGTAGATAAGCCCCCAAATGGTTCACTAGGTTCATCTACATGACTGGTCTTATAATGGAATTTTCCAGAAAGTGAGGCATAGTAGGTCTTGAAGGTTTATTGTATATGTGAGGAGTGTTTTGCATATGAGTGTACGCATGTTTCCCGCTACTACTAGTGGATCCTCTATCTCCTGGTGAAATTGGTAGATTGTTTTGACCCTGTTCTGGCTGGCACTAACCAAGATATGGAATGCCATCATGTCTTAATCTCCCTGTGTTCCCTTTCCTCTATCAAAGTGTATCCATGTTGGGTCCATGTCTGAATCTGTGTCTTCCAAATTGATCTCTTTAAATTCCAGATCCTCTGTGTACCTACCCTTCTTTTATAAGTCACAAAAGTAGCTTCTTCTATATTCATTTAATGTTCATGTTCAAGCTCACATCTGGCGAGGAACATGCTCTGATACCACTATAATATCCCAACTGATGTTTTATCCTTATACCAATAGGTAATGCTGATTTGTTTGCAGTTTATGTATTTCAAGTGTGTTTGAGAAATAATTGATTTTGCATGCAAAATAGGTTACGTGCCAAAAAGCCCTAAATATGATAGATCTAGAGATAAAATAGGAAATAGGACTAGTAATATTTTAGTAACATACCACAATTTATAACTGTGAATATTCTTCAATATACAAGAGACATGCACGCCATGCATCCACTAGATCTCCAAAACATGATGCATGCTTAGAGGTGAATCCCATGCATAATAAAAATGTTCTTCTTTCGATAGAGATATCCTCGGGACAGCTCCAATACTTGGTCGATGATGTCGAAACTTTCTAGGAACAATTGTATGTCTTATCTGAAGAGAATGGCTAACACATGCGGAATCTTTGCTTCCACTAGGATCAGTAGTGAATTGATTTTCTCAGAAAGGGTGACGCCCTTGCCTCCTGTGTTTTGTGATTGTAACTTCGGTAGGTGAATAGTAGATGGCCTGATGATCTCCTGATATAATAATATGACTCCTTTGGTGATAATGGTAGTAGCATGCAGAGAAAATAAGAAGTCTATGGACCTCTGTGAATCACTCCCTGGGTCTCCAATATGCCCCCAATAGTAGAAATGTGATCCATGTGAATTTGTCTTCCTTGATGTGCTAAATCTTTGAAGAGTAATGAATGCTTAAGATGTTGATGATAGATCTAAGTGATCTATCCAGAAAGTGATTAGGGAAGATAGAATTCACTGCCGAAAACTCTTGCTAACTGAAGAATCTCGTTTCCAACCCCAACGTGCTGTTGCGGCTACGGTTGTTGTTGCTCTTAAAACAAAACTCAAAATTGAATAATGATCATAGATACCCTTTTGGTTCAACCCATCTTCTTATATAGATTTTAGGGTTTGCATGCATGCAAACCTAATTGCTCATTAACTTATGTACTATGAAATAAGGCCTGCATGCTTTTTAATATTTTCTCTGATGGCCTTTTCTATTATATTGATGACCTAATAATACTGAAGAGATGTTCCTTTTTGTTCCCTGTATTAAATGTCCTCAGTCAATTCCCTTTTCTTGATACCCGCTTGAACTTATGGGAATTAAATAAGTTAACGGGTGTCTTAGATTCTCATTTAGAAGAGGATATTACACAACCATCATTTGGTGGGTGTGGTTCTTGTTGTTGGGTAACAACTCCTTAATTGACATGAAATGGTTGTTGCAAGACATTTTGATGGGGTTGTGGTGTGTTAGGATTTTGAGGGGTGTTTGTTGTCGTATTTTTCTTCGCTTCCACCAACTTTTGGTAGTCGGGGATAAGCAAGAAATGGTGATTGTAATGACCATACCTTTCACAGATTGAGTAAGAATAGTTGTCCTCAGGTTGGTGTTCTTGCCTTGTTTGGGGGGTTGTTAGTCCCCATGTTTTGGTTACTCGGGTTCTTGTTCTATTAGGGAGGGGGGTTGCCTCCTTACCCTTGTTGTTATTTCTGCTTGTTCTTACCTTTCATCCTCCCCTGATTCTGAGGGTTTTGGGGATTAGTGGCGTTCAACTGCTCAAATTGTTGAGTTTGTTGTTGGAAATAAGTTTGGACTAAATTAACCCCCATATGAGGCATGGGGGCCAAACCATGACACAGGAATGGGTAATAAAGGTTGTACCCTAGTGGTGGGATGTATCCTTGTTTCACTCCATACGATGTGGTTGTAGGAGGAGACTGTGCCATTTGTAGTGGAGGTACCGTTGGTGCTTGACTTGAGTTAGGGTATGTAGCATTGTAGATTCCATATTGTAGATGCCCAAATGAAGCATTTGAGACAGTAGTAGGGGGGGTCGACATAACATGGATGGGTGGATACTGCATTGCCATAGGGAGTGGTACATAAGTTGTTTGTGGGGTTGATTTTCGATGTAGGGAAATGGAACCAATAAACCCATCTGTTGAATGCAATGTCCCTGCATGGGGGGGGATCCAAAGAGCGATGTCGAGGGGAATCATGAAGGATGGTGTATAGGTACCTAGACTATGTATAGACAACGTTAAAGTGTTGGGCCTTCGAGATGGTCTCTTCCTCAAATTGTGGCATGGAGGTTGCCACGTCCTTCGCAATAGTAGGTTGGAGTGATTTATAGAATTAATCTAAAAGGAATTGAAGTTGAATCTCGATTTTGCACAAAGTACGATGCCTACGCCACTCATGGATGTGGTTCGATATGTGGGTAAAAGTGTTTTGCTGAAATTCTGTGAGAATTTTGAGACTGAGGTCATGGTGTATTGGTAACTGAAAGTAGGTGACAAATGCAGTGAATATTGTCCCAAAAGTGGCATGGGAAGCCCTCGATAGGTTCACATGCCATTTCGCAATTGTACCCGTGAGATTTCGTTAAAAGAGGCAGAGCCTCATATAATCCTCCATTGTGTTGTTGGAAGAACACCATAGGTGGAACGACATGACATGGTTAGCATGATCATCTCCTTGTTTCCCTTCAAACTTAGGGATGTATGAGGGGATTTTATCGAGCATATTGAGCCATGTTGCATAATGAGCAATGGGATAATTAATCAACTTTGCTAAATCAAGGAGGTTTAAGCTAGCCATGAATAGTAGGTGTGGAGTGGGTACTGTCATCCTTGTTTGTGTGTTGTTTCCTTGAGGGGGAGAACAGTGAGTATGTGGAGGTGATCTCTGTCCTCAATGCGAAGAAGAGGATGTTGTGTGACCTCGTCCCGAATATGGATTTTTTTAATTGTTTTTTATTTGGTTTTCATTTTTTATTTTATGAGCCGACATAAAAAAATTTAAATTACTTTTTTTGGCACATAACATTATGTTCGTTACATTGCATAATGTTACACATCCCCCCCATACTGTGTTGTAAGCACCTCTCTACTCTCGATGCAATTCAATGATCAAGGGAAAAAGTGTTGTCTGCTATCTTATCAGCCTAAAGGATAATACGCAATCGAATATGAAGGAGATTAGGATCCCTAATATGATTGAGATTGCCAATAATTATTTGTTGAAGATATCCAATTGTCCTTTCCTTCTTAGATATATTTCTCATTGCTTGAGTAATTACCAACAAGGAATCTCTAAGGATCGAGACCTTTTGGATCTTGAGAGCAATGATAAAATCCAGGCCAATGTATACGATGAGCCTCTCAATCTTATTGTTGGTTTCCTATTCCGTTTCCCATTCATAGGTAAGCATTGTATTTCCAATGGGATCTAAAAGGATTCATCCCCCACACCTACCACCCCTAATTATAGAGGATAATTATACAACAATAAACCATAAATATATTCATTCTCGATGAATTTTTATTTCTTTGCAATGTAATATAATTAACCTATGACAATAGTTTAAATCTAGGGACTTCTAATTGCCCATTTCAAGATCATTTTGCAGTTAAATGAGGAGCATACTAAAGGGGAAGTACTCAGAGGAAAGTTGGGTGCAAGCTTGAAGGAAGAATCCCTTTTTATTTAGAGATTTGTTGAATGGCTAATTAAGGGTAAGGAATACCATGGTTGGGAGAGTATTTTCTTGTAAAGGAAAATGATAGTAGGATCATATTTGCCATTGCGGCTATTTTTAAATTTTTAATGAAATTGATTTACTAGATCAAGGCTTGAAATTTCTTCATGCTATTATACTTGTATAATTGTTTTTCAATAAAAAATGAATATACATTTTTTAACCTGGGAGGAAAACTAAAGCATAACTTCTCATGAGAACTAGGAGAAATTCCAACTATCAAGCTAAATCTCTTCTCTTGCTCTTTGGAAAGGCCTCAAGCAAGCAATGCAAAAGAATATAAGTCATTTGATTATAGTGAGTTATTCTATGATACTCATTCTATATCTAATCACTAAGCAAGCTCCAATGGATGGCCCCTTGACCCAAACAATAAAGAGAATAAGCAAGCTCCAATGGATGGCCCCTTGACCCAAACAATAAAGAGAATAAGCAAGCTCCAATGGACGGCCCCTTGACCCAAACAATAAAGAGAATATTGCACTTTATGCTAGAGTTTGCAGATGTAAAGGCTTTTCATGCTTTATGAACTCTAAACCTTCTAGCTGATAGAAACACAAACTTTGCTTGTACCCTTGTCCAAGGTAGGTTGATCATCGATGGAGAGGTCGAAGGCTATTGCCAAATTCCATAAATTGAATTATACTATGGATAAAAATGACAATATGAAGCATTATGGATCTCATGCTTTGGACTCCAGGTGGTAGTTTATTGGC
Source organism: Pseudotsuga menziesii (assembly GCA_001517045.1). Classification (NCBI taxonomy): domain Eukaryota; kingdom Viridiplantae; phylum Streptophyta; class Pinopsida; order Pinales; family Pinaceae; genus Pseudotsuga; species Pseudotsuga menziesii. The sequence goes on from LPNX010169412.1 coordinate 527,513, forward strand.
ATGCAGTTGAATTGTAAATAATATTTGGTTTTAATGAACTCCAGTAACAATAGATTTGATAGAACGCTCAAGTGTGAAAATGGGTACGGAAAATCCTTCGCTCGCGTGCTCCATACAAGGAATGTGATAACTATGGTACAAGGAAATTAAATACAAAACGGCGAGGTAAATATGGAAGGCTCTGGATGTTCTTATAAGCTTTGTTTGTCTGGGTGAACTCATATTTCAGTTTGTTCCTTCCTTGAATTGTTGCTCTTATTTGCAAGAGAAATGGAATGGTAGTTAGTCAAGAAACGATGTTCGTGAGAATTCTGGTAGCAATCCAACTTTTTTGTGGTCGACCAATCGATTGTTTCAGTTGGGGGTTGAAGCTTATGAGGTAGGGTTTTGTTCCATGTTTCCACAACTAAGTTCTTCAATTGTTTGTTACCCTTTGAAAAGCCCATAGTTGTTTTAAAGTCTATCAAGACGCTTACTCCCTCTAAGATTCACCTTCTTTCCTGGTTAGTTGAGAATGTATAGAAATCTGAGTGTTATGAAGGTAACAATGATTGTTGCTTTCTAGGCATTCTTGTGTTGAATGGTTATACTCCTGAAATCTGGACTGAGTGTCTAAATTTTAAGTTGTGCTCGGAGCTTTCTCTTTGGAAACTTTCTCTTTACAATAGTTCTACCCTGAGGACTATAGAGTTAGTGTGGAAAATAGCGAACAAAAGAGGTTATTCTATTCACAATTTTAAGATTGGAATTGTTTTGGGGTTTATCCAGCCTGGGTTTATTGTCATTTATCTTGTTCAACACTTAGATTTTCCATCAAATTAGCAATCTTTATCAGTCTGTAACTACCTTTGCAATGAATCCTGAAATTGGAAACAAGGACAAGTTGGAGCAGCCTTCCAATAAAAGTCAGGAGAGGCAGAAGCCTGACGGAGATATAGATAATTAGGTCTTGGTGAAAAAGCATAAGGTTTGGGAAGAGCGCAGTGTTAGAGATCGGTTGTTTGATCATATTCATCATAATTATCTGTAAGTTCAAGTTAACCATCTGAGGAAGAGACTGTAAATTCATGACTTTAAAACAAGAACTCAAAGATTTAAAAAATGTTGGGCATGGTCTTTCAGAACCGACTCTTTGAAAACTAAAAAATGAAGCAGGGAAAGTTGGTGCTATGAGTTCAGATAAAGATATGATGATTTCGGATGATAAAATGATCCCCAGTAAACAAACACAACACTTCCAAGTTCAATATAATCAATGGTGGGTACAATATTGGGCCAAATATTCTTGGTTGTGTTACATCCTATGGCTGAGATGTTGATTTCTTATAACCATGTTGCAATGTTGTTCTTCTCCACACATTTATTAGTGAGGGTAGAGACCCTTCTTTAAATTGACTTGAACTTCAAGGGTAAGGCCCCTTGGTTAATTTGGCTTATAATTTTGAATAAATAAATATGATTTTGTTTATGTTGACTTAGGCGTGAAGCCTTATACAAAAATCACACATTTGCATATACATTCAACATATACAAGTTCAATACAAAGGTTATATAAACCTAAATTGCAAACTTAAAGTAAAGTTAAATAACAAACCTTTACAAATTATTAGTCCCTGCTTCGCAGGGATTATAGCGATCGATTAGTCGCCAAATTCCGTTGACCAATATTTGTTCAAAAAAATTTAACTAATGTTTATTAAAGTTTTTCAAATTTATATTATTAAAATGAATTTACTAAATATTAAAAATATTTTTATAATTTTTCAAAATTAAATTAACTGTTTTTTGATTGGTGCAGTCAAAAGATTTGACAAATTTTCTCTGCTGTGCAAAATATTCATTGAATTATAAAAAATAATTAAAAATATGAAATTGAGAAAAAAATAAAAACTTGCCACGTAAAGTCTGGCCATCATCATTCATTTAATATATACGTGACAAGTTAAACAATCATTCATTTTATACATTTAATGTAATAGATTTGACATCAAATATTTTAAAAAAACCAGTTTTGTCCGATAGTTTCTCAGATATAATTCAGCAATACAAACTACTTTAATATTAACCATATTAACCATTGTGTTAACCAAAATTCTTGAAAATTTCCTTTTTAAATCAATTTTTTTAAATAAAATAAAGGAATTATATATTTTAAATTTAGATTAACTTATTTTCTAATTGGCTAGCTACTCAGATTTGACCATTTTCCTTTGGTGTAGACATCAAAATAATTAAAATTAAATATAAAATAAAAAAACTCAAATTTAAGACTTGGTAAACTCGATGTTGATCTGCTGAATCTACTGCTAGTGGGTATCAATATCGATCTGCTGCTGAAGCTACTGGTTCTACAACTTAGGGATCTCAATACGTAACCGAATAAATATAATAAACTCGGTTTAAAAACCGGCACTGTCTCTATACAAAAATGAAACACAAAGCACAACAGAGATTAAATTCACCCATATAAACCTAATATTTACCCTGGAACTTAAATGGTAAAACCCACATTAAATGGTGGGTCATTTCTATATTTCAGCTAGGTCTGGTTACAATGCAACTCTAGGATCTCTGGCATACTCCTCTATTGGCCAGTGAATAGGCGCCCATTGAGATAGAGCAGAGATTTGACAATTTTTCGCTGGTGTGCAATGTAATAATTGAATTATAAAAATGAATTAAAAATATAAAATTGAGGAAAAAATAAAAACTTGCCACGGATAGTTTGACCACCGTCATTCATTTCTTTCGTTTAATTACAGCTAAGGTGTTATTAGGGACAGTCCTCCTCGGGTATGCGTCGTCTGTCGACGGCCTATGAGCAGCCACCCCTGTCACAAAGAAATTTAATGCTAGTTGTGTCTTCCAAAGTTACGTGGCAGCAAGCACAGAGGAGAATTCAATGCTAATTGCAGGTTAACTACATTCATTTCCGTCAAGGAAGCTTTCTAGATACGGTGGCAGAGGAAGATGAAGGTGCTAGAAGAAGAGAAGTTACAGACAGTGAAGGTTATCAATCATTTTTTGCTGTGAAGCAAGAGAGTTTTATTAGCTATTTACTTTGGGTGTGAAGCTGGAGTAACAAGAACTGTAACGAGAACCACTTTGATTCTGAAGGGTTAAGGGTCTGAAGAAGGAGTGACAAGCGTGACTTTGATTGTGAAGCAAGCCTGGGATTGACTCAGTTCTGCGCTAAAGGTACGTAAAAAGAAACCATTTATTATTTTCTGCAAACTAATAATAGTGTTATGTCTATGATTGTTATTATTGTCTTTAAATTTACATAATTTTTTTATTTCTAGAGATTCTTGAAAAGAAGCCAAAATATTGATGAGAGAGGATACTAATTGGAATTGGAAATCAAATTTTGAATAAGTGATTACTTGCCACGCCTGTAACTGGAATTTTCTTGTCCCTGTATCTGTCAAGGAACATGTCAATGGTGTCCCATAATGCTTTAAATTAAACTAAAAGATGGAAAGACTACTAATTCAGTTATTTTGTTTCATTTGAATCTGGTGGCTTCTTCTCTGCTCACTTCTATTAAGTTGGGTGCTCTCCACTTTCTGTCTGCAACCTTCGTCAAACTAGAATTGCTGACCTGTAAAAATTAATAAAAGCCTTAATACCATGTTAGGTTTTTTGAACACATGTGCACACTGCAGACAAGAAAACAAGGTAATTTTCACAGTAAACTCACTTTTAAACTTAACTCTACTCTATCTATAACAAAACAGGATGACCAACTAAAATGGCCATTACATACNAGAATTGAAATTGAAACACAGATAGAGAACTTACAGAATCCTTTGGTCGAACAATTCTCCAACTGAAAATGCAACAAAAAATCAGCTTAGCAACCAGGCCTCTCGATTAATATA
>LPNX010169412.1:534325-608671 GCA_001517045.1 Pseudotsuga menziesii
GTGAATCTACTTCATTATAAAACTTGATTTCATATTCATCAATATGAGATAGGCAATGAAACTTAGAGATTGTAAAATCAATATTTTGTACAATTACAATTTTCTCCATAACTTTAAAAAACTAATCTTTCAAATTGATTCAACAACATACCCACCTTCAATGCTAATAGGATCTTCATACTATTCTCCAAGATCAAATTGATTTCGCAATATATCAACCTTCAAAGCTGCTATTCTACATCTCATAACCATGTTGTTAGTCCTCCCAATCCCAATGAAAAAACCTATAAAGAAAATGTAGAAATTAAACTACAAACAAATTGCCATAACCATATTGTTAGTCTTGCCAATCCTAATGAAAAAACCTATAAAGAAAATGTAGAAATTAAACTACAAGCAAAATGTCTAAATGCTTCCTCACCATCACATGTCATTTCAATATCTATGGAACTTATACATCTCAACAAAAGAATGTTTGACGATTGATAAAAGTCTCAAAGACTTTTTCTCTTACTACTACATGAGACCGAATTTTTGGCATCCATTGTCAAAACTTTGGTGATCAAATATTAGGATCAAAGTACTGCTCAAACTTAAAACACCAAGTCCAACTTATCTTTTAATGCATTTTGCATTAAATGCAATAAATAAAAAGAAAATTCGAATGTTCTACCTCAAATAATGAAACCATTCAAATGTTCTATATTAGATATGAAGCAATTGTGAACACCTAACTAAATTTTTCTAATAATTAAAAAAAAAAAATTATAACCAATAATACAAATTATAAACATTATTTTGGAGCAGGGACCAGCTGCTTTGCAGCTATTTTTCTTGTTTTATATATATAAGAAAAAAATGAATTTAATACTACCACTTTTGCTATTTTTTTATATAACCATTAAAACCTACTCTCAAAAGAAAAAGAATTTGAAACCATGAGTTTGGTTATATTTTTTATCATTCCACATTATCAATGGTAAACTTCATAATAGATATAAAGTGGAGTAACCTAAATCCATTTCATCTAAGGTATAAAGAAATTTGCATTTAATATTTTTTTATTCTTTTTAATATTTCAAAGTTTTGGAGTTAAATTAATCTATATTGGTGGAAATTGAATACTAATGTTATCTTTATTTTTAAATATGTTAATCTAATTAGAAACAAAAATATAAGTTGATATTGTTTTTCAATTGAACTTTTTCTTTTATTTATATTAAAAAAAGGAAGATTTTGATTTTGTTTATTTATATTAAAAATAAATAAGGTTTTGATTTTGTTTTCCAAATGTTTCATTATACCAGTATAAATCCATCTTAAACTTAACTTAATTTCAAAATAGGATAAATATTAGTAGAAGAATGAGTCTAGTAACATTAATAATCATATAGATAGGTTGTACGTCTGCGTATTCATACACAGAGAAGCACTATTGGTGATATTGATCGAAAGATGAAGAAGCGGACGCGTCCCGATTGAGGAGAGCGAGCGAAAGACTGAAGGAGCCGCCGCCATGAACGCTTGGGTGGCTCGTCCAGCCAGCTTCTAGGGCGGATCGTGGCAAGGCCCGCTCAGATTGTTTATTATTCATTATTCAGATCCCATCAAACAAGGTTCACGCTCCCGAAGAGATTGGATCGGCCGACGTGAAGCGAGGCGTTCATTTTTGCAGGTGCGCGGATCTCCGTCTTCAGGGTTTCTTTGCTTATAGGGCCGCGGATCGACGTTTAGAGCGTTTTGCATGCATTTTGGAGCAGTGGTTTTGGCTCCTATCTTCTGGTGGTCGCCGCCCTGCTACAATGGCCCCAGATCCGATTATTGAGATGGGAGAAGATCCTTTGGAAGCTTTCAAAGCTTTAGTCCGTTCAGGACCTAAAGCCAAGCCTTCTCTCTCGTCTAAGTTTGTTAAGAAGATGGAGGAGATCCCTTCTCTTGAGCTATCTCCAGAGGAGCCCTGTGATCTTGCCCTCCTTCTAGCAGAAAAAGGCCTCATTGGAAAGTTTACGGGGTTATGGCCTAGCCCCAAAATGGTGGAGGCATGGGTGGAAGACCGTTGGAAGCCGATGATACATGGAACTGTTTCTTTGTGTGCAGTAGGCAGGGGTTTTTTTGTCTTCATCTTCTCGAGGAAAGAGGACAGTGATTTAGTTTTCAGATCTGGACCCTATTTCATGGGGTCGAGGGGGTTGTTCTTAGCCCCTTGGACTCTTGATTTCAATCCCGGAGATTAGATCACCGTAGCCCCTGTTTGGGTTAAGCTGCCTCATCTTCCCTTACATCTATGGGGGAAAGGATATCTGGAGGAGATTGGAAATAAGCTGGGGCGGTTCCTGGACAGTGTGGAGCCGAAAGGGGATCAATTTACATGCGCTCGTATTTGTGTTGAGGTTAACCTCAAGAAAGGACTTCCGGAAGCCATTCAACTCTCCCTGGGGGAATGGTGCCATATCCAAGAGCTGGATTACGAGCAGATTCCCTTTAAGTGCCTCCGGTGCCATGCTTACGGTCATTTCGCAAAAAGCTGCCCCAAAGCCTCTGAGGATGCGAGACCAGTCAAAGAAGGTGATTTTCAGCCAGTAACTAACCGGCGAAGGCAGCCAAGGCGAAAGGAGCCAGCCCAGGCTCCGAAGGCCCACTCATTCAGCAGAGGCAACCCTAGAAAATAAAAACAGCTTTGATGCGCTGAAGGAAGATGAAGCCCTAGATCCAGAAGCATCAGCAGATAAGGAAGACCCCCCGGCAGTCGAAATCCTTTCGGATCCCGCCCCCTCAGAATCAGTAGTAGCGAAGTAAATTCGGGCTTCAGATCCTGAACCCTCTGCCCCTGCAGGTCTAGCTGTCTCAGTCCCCTCTAGCGGCTCTGTGGAAACTTCTGAACCTGAAGACATTTCAGCCCCATCTCCACCCCTTACCCGAGGGCGAAAGTCCAATAAAGCACGCAGAGAAAAGAAGGCGGCCTCCAGCATTTCTCTAGGTTCTCAGAAAAAGCTGGATCCTTTCTTTAAGGGGCTTTCATCCCACTCGGTTTAATGCTTTGCTTCTGTCTTCTATTTTGCTCACAGTTTGTGAGAATTTACTCTTGCAAGCATTTGTTGTCATTTTCTCAAATTAGTTCTAGATGCAGATGGGATTTGTCTCCCAAGACATTCACAAGAAGGTTGGCAGCACTGTTAGAGGTCACCAACTTTCTTCAGATTTGTAACTTTCGGATTCTGGCTTGCCAGAATGCCGCTTAATGCAACATAACCGTTCTTGTTAAAAAAAAAACATTAATAATCATATAATCAAATAGTTTTCCAAAAATTATTTTACTTGTCTTTCTTTAAAATTAATGATAAATATTAAGAGTTAGTTAATGAGTAAAATAATCTGTATAAAATTTTAAAATCTAGATTTACAGAATCAATTGGAATTTTAAAACATTTGACCATCAAATGAAGATTTTAAACATTTATCCAAATGTTTCTGAGAAATGATTTGTTTTTCTTTATAACTAAAAATGAACATTTACATGTTCAGGGTTAACCTTGACTTGGGAATGAGCAAGAATACAAGTGGTTTAAAGCACATGGTTTTCGTGGCCCGTGGTTTCTTGCTAGTTGTATTTGCATTTAAAGAACCTTATAAATATGGTTGTAATAATCCATTGTAATGTGCCAAAGTGAGCAGGAGAGATGCTCTTGGCAGCCTTGGCAGACCAATAATAAATCTATTATTAAAAGTTGGTTTCACAGAGTTTTCTAAGGTAAATCTAGTGTTGCTATTGGAATGGCTATGATTTTGTAATTTATTCTGTGTAAGTATATGTAATTACATAAATGTGTTTTACAATTTAGCTAATTTAAAATTAAATTTTATATGTTTTTGGTTTTATAATTTTTCTTTTAATTAATTGAATTTTACTTCTAATATTTACTCGTAAGATGGTGAGTATTGCCCTAATATGGTTGTATATTTATATGATTATAATATTTTTTATTTTTAACTTTTTTAATTATGGCCACATGTTATAAGTTTTTTATTTTTTACACATCTAGCCCATTTGAGCTGTTGGTAGTCTAAACATGGACATTTTGCCACCATTTTTCTTTTTTCTTAGTCTAAATTTGGCAAAGAATTTTAAGAATTGCAGATAAAAGTTGTCCAACTTGCATAATTTGAATGCCCCATAAGTTTCTAAGAATATTAAATTTATTTTTACACTAAAAACATCTAAATTGAAAAAACAATTAAAAAAAATTATGAAATTTAGAAAATAAATAAATAAATATCACGATTTAACCACCTCCATTTTTTATTGTCAATCTGCCAAAATGAACTAAAATATTTATAAAATAGTTCCATTATCATATAAGAGTCTCTAGCTTCTCTGGTTAGCCATTCTATTTATATTATTACCGGTTAATTGTTATAAGCCATTCTAATTAATATTATTACCGGTTAGATTGTTATAACCACTTTTATTCTTTTTTCTTTTGAAAGTGGTTTAAAGGAAGTATTACAAACAGCCTGAACAGAAAGGCACCACAAGAGGTCTGTTTTCATGGGCAAGACAGATTAGTCACGAGTGCTTTCCTTAGGCCAAACTGCACCAACGGGGTGGATACTCTGCCCTAAAAATCAACTAGTTGTTTCCCCTGGCCCCAATTGCTTATTGATGTCTCTTGGGGATCCCCAAACTTTTGTGAGTAACTGCCATGCCACTCCCTTCTCTATTGTTTTCAATTCTTTATTTACCTATGAAAATGAGGAATACAATAATCAGTCTTCTGAACTAAGCTTTCCACTGGCATGAAAAGTCCATTCTGATTTGTGAGTAGCTTTTAGTTTTTATCTATCATGGCTGTCCATGTTAAACTTCTCTATTTTTCCTGGTGAGTGCTACAGTTTTGCTTTTATAATAAATGTTTTCTATGTATATGCATTATAGTGTTATTAGTCCCGAGGGATAGTTCAACCAGTATAAGTACCACGTTATTGATTGCCGACCCTGGTTAATTCCTCTGATAAAAATCGATGGATTCAGTGGCAGAGGGTGGGCCATAGCAATCTATGCGGACAGGTTTAAAACAGAAATCATCCACGGGGAATTTGTCCCTTGAAAAATTGTATTGCAGTATTATTAACTGTTAGAATTCTAAAGGAAGCGTGCTTTATGTGATAGAGAAACTGCTTCTTCTGTTAGAGCTGATTAAACTTGACTCTGGGCATTGGATCACAGACACTACCAAGTAGCTTCAATTAACAAGCAGATACACCCTTTGAAAAAGGATATTCTGGAAATCCAGAGCATCCAAAAAGCTACCAATGTATGTGATACAAAACCAATTAGTTCGGGAAATAGACAACGATGTTGCTAAGATTGAGAAATGGTCCTGTCAGATCAAAGTTGGTAAGATCTACTCAATTCTGCTATAGTTAGCTGCAGAAAATTTACCAGTTAGGTTCTATGCAAGCAGTGAAGGAAAATTTGTTGAAACTGATGAAACTAGTTTTTAGTATTGTAAGAAACAAGTTACCAGTCAGATTGTTTTGGGGCAGAGGACACCTGTAATGATTGCAGTACTTTTTTGTAGTGACATTCGGCTGTTTTTTCATCATGTCTGCATATGCTACACATGTATTAGACATCGACAATGGCTGCAGTTCAGACAAACAGCTAAACCTTGCATTGTGCTCTGCTACTCGAGGATCTGGCCATGTTGAAACTTTAAAGCTGCTGATGCAATCAGGTGCAGATGTAAATTATTTGAATGCTTTTGAAAGGAGGCCTGCTGATGTGAGATCAATGTTCCTCCTAAACTACCGCATGCTAGATCTATCGTGGGAAAAATGCTGAATGTGTCTGTTGGTGCACTGTTAAATTCTTCAACCAAGTTTGCAAGCATTATGTCAGAGTCTAGCTTTACGTTTGCCTTATACGAGGAAGCTACCAACCCATGTAGAGAAGAGCATTATCGTTCAGTCTATATCTCCATTTACTTCTCCCATTACCTTCATCTCCTGAAATCTCTTATACCACTTCATCGCTGTGTCCATGTTCCATAGAGCTATCAGTGTTCCTGTGATGACAATGACAAAAGGACAACCACTTGACCCCTACCGCTAACATTAAAAACAGCATTTACAGCACCGATGTTTTCCTTCATTGTTCCAGGGCATATTCTCATGATTTGACTGTGAGAGTGATTCATAACGGTCTCATAATTGGACTGAGTGATTCATAACGGGCCAAGCATAATATGATGCAATGACCATTGAAACACAATAGTTGGGCATGATAAAAGACAGTTCGCTTTAATACAACTTGTCCTGAACACTAGCTTCAATTTACAAGCATTTCCAACATTGGCACGTGCTTCTTAATGACCAACATATCATTTTAGATTATTGCAACTTTGAGGCTCACAGCATGTACATCATTAATGAAGTTGAAAATATGTGCAATCCCACAGCAACCCAAAATTTACGTTATTTTCATCTCAATCAAAACAATGTTATTGGTTGGTTATTTTAATTTGCCATGTTTAGTTTTTACAAAGAAAGATACTACCATATCGTCTTGCAAGACAAAATACTGCTAGTCTCTTTTAAATATACAATCAACTTATTTACCCCATGCACGATAGCATTACAAAAAGGCAGGGACTGCTACGTTGCAGCTCTCTTGTTTTGAAAAGAGATGAGAAAAAGCCCGACAATAGATAATCAGATGCTGCAATGTTTAAAATGATCAGAATTATGAATATAGTTTTTTCATTATTTTAGGCACTAGATCATCCCAAACCTGGAAATTTTTTTGATGACTTTTATCATAGAGTTTTCAAACTGATCGTATAAATGCATTTTTGTAATTGTAATTATGCCCATTTAAGTCAGACAAAGTAATATTATAATAATTATATATAAGGGCATGGATACCCAACTGCAAGTAGCTATCACAGCGTTGGTGGATTCCAAGTTCAATATCAATTTGAATTTTGAAAAGAACATTTTTTTTATAAACTGGAAGTGCTACATGACTTATAGCTTAAGCACTGCACACAATCCTCCTGAATATCTCAATAAACAAAATCAGCGGTATAGATGATTACCTTTAGCAATATAATAATATTATACCTCTAACCATACCATACTTTGATTAAAATAACACCTTTTGCAGCTTTTATGGATATGGCCCCCAAAATCCAAATGATTACTGTGTAAATTTTAAAATAACAATTAAATTTTGCAAACCTGATAAAAAGAGAAAAAGGTTATGTAAAAGGTTACATAAGAGAAATATTATAAGAGTTCTCATCTTTGGCTCATGATATACCTATTTTCATCTCCTCTAGGCAAAGCTCAGAAACCAAGACTTAACAAGGCAAAGCGTATCTATGTTGCATTCATTTAACACAACCAATCTTGGCGCTGCTTTTCTCAACTTGGATTTTTCATCCTTTCTGAAACTCTCCTTAGTCAGTAAAACAAGGGAAGCTTCCATGAAGGTGTACAAGAGTTTGTGGGCAGCTGTCAGAGGCACTGCCCAGAACTATTACCAATTGACTTTGAAAGAGGATCATACAGAAGGCATGTTAAGCATATTGGAGATGAAAAGGATCTATGAATTACAGCCTTGCTACTTTCTATGGAGACTTGTCTCAGATTCTCTTGACATTGTCTCCATGAACAGCTAAAAATCCCTCACTGGTGAGGCTTCCAAGAGCATTGCGAATCTGAAATAAACCCCAAGAAAAATCGATTAAACATTTGAGCATACCAATGCTGCCAGCCAATAAATCCAGTCAGTTCAACCACAACATATAAGCAAGCTATTAAGCCGATCAGTACATGTAGGCATTCTTAAATTGCACAAACACAGAGAGCATCCTTACATCATGAAGGTGAACTTCGATGGATCCCTGCTTGCGCATCTCCTCCAAAAGCTGATGGTTCATCCATATATCATAGGTCAGGCTTTTACCACAAGCAAAATCAAAACACTACTTATCTAGTGTAATCAAGAATATGTCACCTCTGTTGTTCGCATAGATGGTCCTCCAGCCTGCATCTTTTCCATGATAAGATCTCTAACTGCTATAACTAGATTGGCCCGCCTTATTCTTTCACTGGCAGAAACTCCCGTTGTAATGAGATCCATGTCAATGGTCCCTGTCACCATTAAACAAAGCATTCATTGAAATTACTGGTGTACACCATAGGCCTAGAATATATGGATTAAGACAAGCAAGCATGGTTCTACCTATGCAAGTGCAACTGGCACATCTGCTGACTTATATAACAAGATTTATGATCCCAAGCAAAATGTCTATTCAAGTGCAATGACACATCTCCTGACCTATATGACAAGATTTACTATCCCAGGCAAACCAACCACCTTTATCAAGAAAGTTGTAGGATTTACCAGTAGCATGATCAGTGGCAGATTGTTGAAGGGCAACTTCAAGCAGCCTGAATGCTTCGGCCACATCACACCTTTCAACCTGCACAGACCACCAATGTTAAGCATGATTTCTATGCTTTCAATATCCATGGTCCTATTATATAGAGAGAGAGACATAATTTTACACCAATATGAAGAAAATTCACCTGATTTACTTGGGAAAATAATACCATGTACAAGATTATATTGTGACTGAGGTTGGTTTCTTACCCATTCAGAGAATCGAATACGAGCATGCGCTTCACTAATTCGTATTAGGCTTTCAATTTGTCTAGGTGTTGCTGTGATCACCTGCAAATCGTATCAAGGTGCTAAAATGGAGTTAGCACAAATAAAACTTCATTTCTTTATGTATAGACATCATGAGACATGATGAGAGAGAGAGAGAGAGAGAGCGATCATCTATTCTCTTAGACTCAATATTGTCAGTAAAGTTTTGGACAGGTGCAGCTAACCTTTTTACTGCTGCCAGGGAAGTTACCCCTCCGCCGCATTTCAACATAACCACGGGTAAGATCCTCTGCAGCCTCATCAGATATTTTAGGGTGTATGTGTTGTCTTGCATAACTGATATATGAAGTTAGGGTTAATACATCCAGTGTGTCCACTCTTAGGTCCTGCAACAAGAAATAATGCAATTCTAGTCACGTTTATTGGTAGAACATCCTCCAAGTACATATGAAGCCATCCCAAAAAATATACATATTTCCATACCTCAGGTTCATCATAATGCAAAGCAACAAGATGCCTTGCAAGGCGCCGATCAGTCTGCTCATCAGCTTTGTCAAGAACCAGGTAAATCAGATCAAACCTGCAGGTGTAACATATAAGTTTTGTGGATTTGAAAAGCAAGCAAACCCCATAAGGAATAACACCATGTGCACAACACTGACTAATAAGTTTACCTGGAGAGTAATGTTGGAGGAAGATGGATATTGTCAATAACAGATAGTCTGGGATTGTAGCGTGAACCACTAGGGTTGGCACAGGCTAACACAGATGTCCTTGCATTAAGGGACGCTATGATCCCAGCCTTGGCAATTGACACAGTCTGCTGTTCCATTACCTGCCTCAAATTGCAGAACAGATTATAAGCTGATACACAAACGTAGGAAACACAATAGAATGTGCGTAGGTCCAATCAAGGGAAAACCACCAAATGCACAATATCTGTTCTATTGATTTGAAAAGCAAGGGAAATCCCACCTCATGCAGCATGCTTCGAGAACTATCTGACATCTTGTCAAACTCATCTATGCAGCAAATTCCTCTGTCACTCAAAACTAGTGCTCCACTTTCCAATACCTATTAAATTCAAAAACAAATTAATAATCCACAATTTCGATGGAACAAAAAGTGATTTATGACAGTTTTATTGCTGATTATTAAAAGATTCAATGATGCAACAGAGTTGTTAAACATACAGTTTCACCAGTTTCAGGATCCTTTGACACATAAGCAGTCAAACCAACTGCAGAGCTTCCCCGTCCACTTGTATAAATACCTCGAGGAGCCAACTTGTGTACATACTGAAGTAGTTGAGACTTACTCGTACCTGGGTCCCCAACAAGCAGAATATTGATGTCACCACGAAAGGTGGTACCTGAAGCTAGCTTTACTGGAGTTCCCCCAAAAAGCTGTTTTCAGCAACAATAGTCACTTCAAATGTTGGATCAAATTACAGTTACAAGAAATTAGCAAATATGACAGGCCAAGGGATCAAGTAATAGTACCTGACATAAAAGCCCTTTTTTCACATCTTCCAGCTCCCAAATACTTGGAGCCAATGACCTGGTTAACTTCTCATAGATATCAGGCTGCCGTGATAGCTCTTTTAGCTTCTCAATCTACAAATCAACAATACAAAGTTAATAAATTCAGAAAATGCACGAGCTCAATTAAAAGGTCAAGATAAAACTATATTTTAAATCTATACCTTGGCTTCATATAGAGCAGGTGAAGTATCACCCTCTTGAAAAGAAGCAAAGCTATCACTAGTGGCATCACGCTCCATTGGATCTTCAGCTTGCAGTCGTGTCTTGTCAGCCTTCTTCAAGTGAAGGCAGTCAATGTAGGTCTGACACAAACAACATTTAGAACCTTTATTTATGATACAAAGACGCACAAATCTCCAAGTACATGCAAACTAAATTTGGGATATAAGTATACCTTGAATAGGGACTTGACTGTTCTCTGGTTTGGTCCTACTCTTACACTCATGGCCCTGAAGATTCCAGTTACCTGCAAAAAGATTCATAAGTCAAGATCAGAACTGCTTTTACAATACCAATAGTTATCTACAAAGAAACAATTTCTTGCAATCACTCTGCAAGCAATTTCGGACATACCTCAACTCGGTCACCAGGTTTGGCTGCATCAACTAATTTGTCATGCATCAACAAGCTGACTGTGTGTGGAGTTTCTCCCTCTGGAATGGCATCAGGAGTTTCTTGCAGCCTTACAATCTGCTTGTCAGCAAACCTGACTCCAAAATAAATGAGAATGAGAATGTTGTAATAGTGCAAAGTTCAGCAACCCCTTTACCAATAAACTCAACTACATTGACAATTACCTGCATCTATTATGGACTAACGTCATGGAATTCATAGCAGCACATTCTAGCCTTCCACATCGAGTAGGTTCATCAATTCGACCTGGTACTCAGGTTATAAAAAAATATGAATTTCCAAGTAGATGTTTGGAACTCTTTTAAAAGATAACCATTTTCAAAAACGATGAGACAGTGTTTATGGAGATGGGTCGAGAACTGCTTCTAATGATATCAAATAAAAATAAACATTGAGGCACCACTCTTAGATTGCAGTATTGGGCATTCAGCATAAACATTATTCTATGCATGCAACTGTAAAAAAATGTAAAAACATAAACTACAGTCCAAACCTGTAACTACAAAAGAAAAATATGGTTGCACTCCAGCAGATGAATACCTCTATCAACAGGCACTGGGGGTGGAGCATAACCACAAACAAGGCATCTAAAAAATGCTTCTTTGATTTCTGGTATTATTGAGCTACATCGAATAATCATCCCTTTCACTGAAATCATTTTCTCAATATCTAGATTTCAAGGCCAACAGAGCCCAGGATTAGTTTCTGCCAGTATGGGGCATAAAATAGAATAGCTAAAGAGATTAGATAGCATAGAACACAATGCACTGGCCACCAAATCCTACCTGAGGGATTCAGTTCTCGCATGTTAACTGTATCTTTAAGATTGAATATTCTTGCCTGAATGCAAGGGCAGTTGTGTAGGTAAGAACAATAATATTTCATAGATTTTTAAAAGGCAGTCAACTGGAAAGCACCATGCAAATGAAACAAAAAACTGAATGAGATATAGACTTGGCACATGAAACTTGAGAGGATTGTGGTCTAATTACCTGTATGTGCTTCTCCCACAAGGGTTTAAGGCGAACAGCAACATCCATCAAAACAATATCAAAAATAGCAAGAACTTCAAGCGGGTATCTAACCATCTTCCCATAAAGGTCTTCATCATAATCCAAGATGTTCATTGCATCAACATTCAAAGAATCGCCTTCTACTTCCATTGTCTGCAAGGGTCGTTCACTAAATGCAGTCAACACAAAAATCAAGGCATCCAGCCAAGAATATATCACAGGAAAGACTTGCAAATAGGTGGAGAACAATAAAAAATAAAACGTCAAACACTTAGGACCTGCTCTAAAATCCGCATGTATTTTCCCTCAAGATCTGAAGGATCGTCTCTGTAATTCCTGAGAAAACGCTGAACTGCTTGATTAACATCTTGAACACTAATGTTCGTGCCCCAGACAAGCATAGGAGGGTTCCCATCAAGATCACCCTCTGAAGATTGATGCATCTGCGTATAGTATACCACAAAGTTACCATATAGCTTACATTGTGCCTGAATGCACTATGAACAAATAATACACAAGAAAATGCACTATTTTAGATAGCACATTCCTCGTGACTGTAAGCAAAGTTAACTCCATGTTTATAATGCTAGTGGGCATCAACGTTCAATAAGAACTCTGTTCTTAAACTACCATATTATAATCTCGCAAATGTATTGCACGTTATTTAATATTGACCATTGCCTCCTCTTTTTGCATGATTACTTGCAGGCATTCAAAGTGAGGTTACTAACTGATAACAACTCATAATGCTAAGCTACATTTTGTTTCAAACCTTTCCATAGCTTCCAATTATTAAGTTGTCAAAAATTAGTATCCCCTTATCCTCTGGCTTTACCATAGTCATTGCTTCTAACCCAAACTTTGACCTCAAAACATATTTTCTAAAGCATTTACAATATAGTAGACATTTGATCCTTTCTATGCAGAGTTAATGGCACATGAAGGCCACTATCAGTGCTTGTGAGAGACAACCAAGTATGCAAGCAAGGCAATGCCCATGAATTTGATCCAAGAAGTAATTACTTCCTTTTGTTTCAGTAGATAGTAGAGATTAAATGCATTCACAAAACTTACAAAAAGGAAGATTAAATTTTAATAGATAGAAGAGAAACTCACATCTGCATTATCCCCTCCACTTGTGGGAGTAACCGGTTGTCTCGAACGCCTACCTGCTGAGGAACTACTGACATCATTGCGATAGTTATAATATGAAGGTCTGTAACAAGTTAAGGATTTCCGTCCATGTATAAAAGCGATAGTAAAGGTTGGAACTTCAAAAGAGGAAAGTTCTAGGTGTTCTCACATCCTACATCCTGGGGTAGATGCGACGGGCCGTGTACCACATATGTATAAACCAAAACGAACGAACAAAAAAAATCTGTAAAAAATACCTGTAACTAAAACAGTATTCCTAAGTAAATAAATTAAACTAGCATAGATTCATCATCTTAACCCTAGAATGTTTAAGCACCCAGATGCTTGCTCCATCTTCTAAATTCCTATGAATGCTTAATGGATCTGAGATTGCGATGAATCTTTGCTAGTTCATAATCTTTAACCCCCAAAAACTGGGTCGCTGGGGTTATCGTGTTGGGAAGAATTTTCAGAAAGAAAAGAGCCCTTTGTAAGGACACTGATAACCATGTTTCAGCTTTGATCAAAGAGCAAATAAGAAAAGGGTCACGGATACTCAAGCTGAATGTAGGCTTAATCACCTCTTGAAGCCACGGAGATTTAAAGGGCTGCCACAAATTGGGGATGGATGCTATATAATAAGGAGCATCTCTCTTAAGAATGGACCTATGACTTGCCTCACTGCTAAGCCTAGTGGGTACACCATCAAGTTGAGTACCATACAAACTGCATGATTTAATCTTGCAAAGGTGGACATATTATTAGTTTAATCATAAGAAAGACATACAGAAAACCCAAAATAACTTCCGCCTTTTAAAGAAAACCTAAAACATGTATACTGGTTTATCTGAAAAGGATACGTTCCTCTGGCACTTCTGGGGGTTACAGGGGTTCCAAATTGAAGCGGGGTGCTGTATCCAGAAGAGAGACTTCCTGATCTGCGCCTGCGACCACCGCGCTCATTTGGACCCTCGGAATGGCGGATGGGACTCGAATCTCTTGACGAATGCCCTGCAAATCACAAATGCAAGTCTTGAAGATCTTAAAATCCCCGTACCTTATTCTGCCAAATAACATAGTGGCCTCTCTGTGAGTGTGGAAGAAACTTACCATCTGTGTGCGGAATGGGGGAAGATACGCTGTCCATTAGAACAAGCTCAAAATGTTAAGAAGGTGGAACTATCGAAAAATAAAATTGCTCCCAAGCTGCCAAATGGGTAATTTCAGAGAGAGCTCGCGCAAATCTGAATGAAAGGTCCGTTAGCTTTGCCTGATCCTGGGTGCAGTTTGTGGAGAGTTAGTCAGGCCATCGGGATGGAACCATTCCCGCTCATTCTTGGCGGGAAGTATGTTCCCGCCATTATTTTGGCGCGAACGCACGTCTGCCCTCCACGGTGGCATTGTTGGGGATGTCAGCAGATCGGACTAAGGGCAGGGTCACTTGGTGCTGATGGCTAGAGGGATTTAAGATGCGGGTGCGTGCTTAATAGACGAGGGGCAGGTATTAGGGCTTCCTCCCGGTTAGGATTTGAGTGATAAATGATGTTTCAAGGACTTGGTTTAAGAAGTATTTTTTTTAAGAATTGAGTGATAAATGATGTTTCAAGGACTTGGCTTAAGAAGTTTTTTTTTAATGGTTTTGTGCTTTTGAGATTATTTAAGGTGGTTTTGGTTTGTATAGTTTAAATTTTTTTATGATTTGTGTTGAAATAAGTTGATTTTTTTTTGTACTATTTTGATAAATCTATTTAAAATTTTGAAAAATTCAGGTTGCAGTTATCAAGTTTTTGAATTTGAAGTGTTACAAGGGTTTTTTAGGGTGCTAAATCTAGGCAAATTCAAGGAAAAATAGTTGTCCAATTCTAATTAGACATTTCCCTTTTGTTTTAGTGACTTTGAGATTATTCTAAGTGGTGAGGTGGTTTTACTATTCACTTCACTTTTATGTGGTTGTTATAGTCATAAGGATTTTGTGAGATAATTTAAGGTGGTAAAGTGAGTTTGATATTATATTGATCAATAAAATTATTTGTTATTTATGTAATATTCTTTTTTTTCTTTTTTTCTTTTAAATTTGAAATTTACAGCTTTGTTATTCTAAGTTGGAATCAAGCGCCAGCCAGAATCTTGCTATTTTAAGTTGGAATCAAGGGCTAGTTAGAATCGAACTCTGATTTGCTAGGAAACAAGGTCCTCCCCAATCACTAAGTTGTCTCCACACATATATATGTGTGTGTGTGTGTGTGTGTGTGTGTGTTAGAGATTTTGTTTTATATTAATACGTTTTTATCCTTACTTTTTTTATAAAATTGATAAGTTGAATAATTTAATATTGTATTTGTTAATCATCAAAATAATATTTTACATGCTAGATTGTGAAAGCTACTCATTTTTAAAAAAAATGGAGTTTTTCACTAGTTCATAAGGTCTAATATTTGTCTAAGATTTTGTGAATTGAGTAGCAAGCTAAGTGGATTTAATTATGCCGTGCATTTCATGATTAAGTGTATCTAAGCGACATCAAATGGGTTTAATTAATGGCGGATACTGTGTTGTGTTGGGAGAAAATGTTCTCAACGTTTCAGTCCTCAATCTAGGACCATCCTCAAGCTAAGTCGGCCCCAAAAGCTAATTTTCTTAGCTTTGATCAATATTAATAGACAATGAGGATCGATCTCTTTAATTGAGCTGATTTAGTCTCTCGAGGATGGCCCTAGATTGATGACTGAAACGTTGAGAACATTTTCTCCCAACACAACACAGTATCCGCCATTAATTAAATTGTAAACTGTGTAACAATGAACAATCTAATGGGTTGTTGAAAGAAGGTTTAGCTCTTATACTAGGTCATTAATAGAGATGGGGGGAATGAGATGACCATATAATTGATTTTACCGATCTTGTTGCTTATTAATGGAATTATGCTCGGTGATTTTTGTTTGTTGCACCATTCGTTACACATTGATTTTATCTATCTCTAAATGTAACCATTTTGTAGAAGTTATAACACCATGGTGATTAACCTTAGACTAGATCTACCTTATCCCTCGAAGTGAAAGATGGAGAAACAAAAGTTGAATCTCTAAAATCATGAAAGACCTCTAATAACCAAGATTGAATAATAGGATGTGCTATGTTGATATGCAAGGTGTCACGTCCCCTCCCATCCACTAGAGAGAAAACGTGACAATAACTGCTCGGTCTGATTGATGCAGAAGTATCTAGCTCCATTGTCATTGAATTCTGGATGTAATTTTGATGGATTCCCAATTTTTCAGAGATATATAGAGGCATCGATTCATCTTGTGATCACCCTATTCAAATCTGTGTATAAATTCTCCAACTTCCCAATAGCAGAGAAGAAAGATCTCATAGGAGATCGAACAAAGGAGAAAGATAGCAACAAAAACAACGGTCACCATCTGTTCTGCATCTGGGAACAGATCAACGGCTGAGAATCAACGATGCGGAAAGCTCGAGTTTGCAGAATTGGGGAAATATGGAAATTGCGATCCCGCATCCCGCAAGTGGAATAGTCCGCTGCAAAAAGGAAAGTTGCGAAAATAGAGATCTGCGAAGCCGCATCCCGCGTCGCACAAGTTGCGGAAAGGAGAGTTGCGGAAGGAAAACTGCGGGGAACAAAATTTACAGGACGTTTCGGCATCCCGCATCCCAGAAGTTGTGAAAGGATATTTGCGGAAAGAGAGATTTATAGAAGGTCGTTTTCGCATCTTGCATCCGGCAAGTTGTGGAAAGGAAGTTTCTAGTAGGAAATTCATCCTTTTAACTGAAGTCTTAGACAGATTTGATCATTCAAACCATCACCAATCTGGGCAATCTAAGCCCCATAACGTAATTTAAAAATGATCTGAACATAAAAATATTTGCAGGTGCATAATGCAATCTACAACGGAAGTAATGCATTTCATTCAACACATATATGTTGTTCATATTCATAAAAAAAGGCAACATTCATCTTATTCAAGCAGTTAACATGATCATGATCATTTACGAGAAAATACAATTGCAGAGTTAAACATAGATAAGAATACTTATCTTGAAAGAAGCTTGTCCTGCAACTAACTATGTCGCTGCAATGTTCCACCCAACCATAGGCCAATGTGCTACTTACTCTCTCAGCATCACGGCCACCCCTGAGTTGGGCATGATTTCCACAGGGAACTAGGGGACATAGACTTACACACAGCAAGGCCAAAACACCCATAGTCAAGCCAATAACCACATCCAAACACAGTCAGCCCACTAACAAATGGATTCTTGGACTTACTCAACCAAGCCAACACAGGGATGCACTACACAGCAAAATGCAAGTTCTGGGTATGAATCAAAAACATCATGGAAGCCAAAACAACAATGGCAGTCGGGGAACAACAGCCCTATGACCAAAATCGACTTCCCATAATGTTCAATAGCTTCACGTGAGTGAAGACGGCTCAACAACCACTCTGAAATCGTGGTTCCCTCTTCAATACACTGGGCATTGCCAAAAATGATTCTCCAACCATGGGAGAATGAAAAACAAATGCAATAATCATGCAGGAGAAAAACAAAAGATGGAGGACTAAGAGGAAGAACAATCCATAACAAAACACGGTTCTGTAGACAGGACGAACGCACATTGCACGTGAACATAATGGAATAGAGAATTATCAGAATCGACCACAACATTTTGGTGAGAGCCAAATGATGGACTGGGCATGCACAATGAGGAATAAAAAACTGAAAACGTGAAGGATAAAAACTCAGGATGGTTCAGCTGCCTGAGAGCTCCACGTGAATGAAGGATGAATAAAAAAATGCCCCCCCTAGCTCCCCAAAACGTGAGGGAAGATGAAAACATGAATGCATGAGGGAATGGGCATACATCTTTGGGTGTTTTCTTTTGACACATGGCTTTTCCCCAATGGCTCAAGGGTTTCGATATCCCCCCCTATTCCTTGTGAAATCATGCCCCCATCTCTTTAACCTTTGCAGTCCCATAGCTAGTTGTGGTTTTATATTAATTTGTACATTTACATGATATATCCAAATATATCTACTGTGCTTGACTTAGCACTATCACCATAGATATCAGCCTTGATCACCTATCCACAAAACATTCATCAATGGCAGGGCCTTGGCCTTGAGCTCTATGCCATGATCTCAATACATTATTTACATTATGTGCAATTAAATACCAAGGGGTCAAAACTGGGGTATTACAATCCCCTCCCCCTACAATAGCACTGTCCTCAGTGCTTAACAAAATTAAACAAAATGCTACACTAGCATCGTCCTCAGTGTTTTGCAAAATTAAACAAAAATGGATGTGCCAATCGCATGTCACCCTCCAGCTCCCATATATCCTCATCAGGATCGTGGTGCTCCTTCTGCATTTTCACTTGTCCAATGGTACGATCTAGAACTCCTCCTTGGTCCCACTACGTGGTTGTCTTGTGTACGGAGTCCTCCAAGTCATTGATTGCATGCATTAGTACATGCCACGGGATCTTTTTCTAGGTCTTGGAGAATCCTTCTCGTCTTGGAACATTTCCAATGTCTTTGGAAATTAGTGATACTTATCTGCATGAGTATCTCCTTTTGGCTCCACGGGTGTCCGACTGGCTTAATACAACCATGGCACTCGCAACCTTGTCCCACCCCACACCTGGGTGTGCATTAAAGGGTGGCCAAATTTCTGCAAGCCTCGGATCACCTAAAAATATCTTTCAACCGAGATCTGATAGCTCTGCTTTAGAGCTTAAAACTCCCTCTAGGTTCTCACCAAGCTCGGTGCCCTCCTTTCCATACACCACAACAAATTAATTCACATGTTAGATTCATTCCTATAAGGTGCAATCTATAACAAAATTTTCAAAACCATGGCTGCATCATATGCTCATGTATTTTTACAGAAAATCAACAACAACAAAAGTTTGATAAGTAAACCAAATACTTGTCTGTATTACCTATTTCAACCATGATCTGGTAGCCCTACTCTAGAGCCCTACACCTCTCAGGGTGCTTAATGGAAGCTCTGCTAAGGCTCAACACTTACTCCCAGTGCTTACCAACACTCCGACATTATTTGTGTAGCATCTCTCAACCAAGATTGGGGAGCTCTACTCTAGAGTCTAACACCTATTCCAAGTGTTCGCCAAGCTCAGGTACTTCCTTTCCAGACAACAAAATGAATCAACTAACTTGTCATATTTATTTCTATAAGATGCAACCTTTAACAAGATTTTCCAAAATCCGGACCGCATCATATGCATATGTATAATTACAGAAAATCAACAAGGATTTGCCAAGTAATCAAATACTTATCTGCTTAGAATCTCTCAACCGAGATCTAGTCAGCCCCGCTTCAGATCCTAACACCTCCTCCAAGTGCTTACCAATGCTTAGGTTCTTACTTTCCAGACATTATAATACCTAGGGGTTATTCTCTTCACAGATCCCCCCCTCTCGTGACAGTCCCCTTACGGCATGAATGTGTGCAAAAAGAAGTCTAACTAGATGTCTTACACACTGGGCATCCCCAGTGATGCATACCGGTGCCTAGCTGGCAGGGGGGAGAAGCTATGTACCCAAGTACATCCTTCCAGAGGATCCATGTTCTCCCTATACATGTTTTCATCATCTCACCTGTGTTACATATAGACATGTAGTTTACATCAAATGTCATTATAAAATTTCAATCATAGTTGTTCAAACCTATTCCAAACACATCCCTCTGAGAAGTTATGTATACAAGTGCATCCTTTCGAGGAACCATGTACACCCAATACATATTTTCATCATCTCACCTGCGTTACACATAGACATGCAATTCATATGAGATGTCATCATAGATTTTCAAATCTATTTCATGCATACATGATTTCCCAAATATCAAGCGATCAATAACATTGATATTCAAATCAAAATTTGAATTCACAATTATGCTTCCCACAAAAAATCAGATTTTTGCAACCATGAGGTCATCCTCATATTGTTTGGCTTTTTGCAAGCAGGAGCACTCATCCCTGACTTACACATGCTGCTCAAAACCTGGACATTCACATACAACATGTCATCTTGGCACCATTTTAGATAAGCCAAACAGTTAATAATATTTAATTAACAATCATCAGCAAAATTTTAAAATCTGAAGTTCAAAACCTATTCTATTCAAGAAGTTAGATTTTAGTCATGAGATCCTTCTCATAGCATATGTCAGTTTCCTGCCTTGGTTTCAGTGGGTACAACCAGACTGCTCTGCTCAGGTCATTTTACCTGTAGTCTTCAGGAAGGGCCATTTCCTCATGGAACTACCAGTTCACATGCAGGCTTCCTCAGTCCCTACGTAGACTCAACTTTGCATGCAAAATATCCTTCAGTGAGCCT
Organism: Pseudotsuga menziesii; assembly: GCA_001517045.1. NCBI lineage: Eukaryota > Viridiplantae > Streptophyta > Pinopsida > Pinales > Pinaceae > Pseudotsuga > Pseudotsuga menziesii. The sequence goes on from LPNX010169412.1 coordinate 554,719, forward strand.
CCTATAGTATCCTGCAAGTTTCACAAAAGATCTTACATCTGTTAACTTTATTGGAGCAGGCCAACTCATCAAGGCCTCAATCTTTTTAGGGTCTACAGATATTCCTTTATCTAAGATAATTTGACCCAAATAATGAATTCTATCTTTGTAGAAGTCATAGTTGCTCAACTTTGCTTACATTTGATGCTTCCTGAGCAATTTCAAAGTCATCCTCAACCGTTCCACATGTTTTTCCTCATCCTTTGAATAAGTAAGAATGTCATCAAAGAAAGCGAGAACAAACTTTCACAAGTACCTGCTGAAAATATTTTTCCTGAGGCATATAAACGTAGTTGGTGCATTCATGAACCCAAATGGTACCACTACCAACTCATAATATCCATACCTTGCTCTGAAGGCTATCTTATGAACATATTCATCCTTGATCCTTACCTTATGGTAATCAGACCCCAAGTCAATATTGGAAAACACCTTTGCTCCCCTCATTTGATCAAAGAGGTCATCAATTCTAGGAAAAGGATATTTGTCCTTCACAGTGACTTTGTTCAGTTGGCTATAATCAATACACACCCAGAGTGTACCATCTTTCTTTTTCACAAACAGGAATGGTGTTCTCTAAGGATACACACTTTGTCTGATATACCTCTTTTCCAATAACTCTTGCAACTGCATTTTAGCTCTAGCATTTCTGGTATGTTCATCCTACAAGGTGTCTGGGACACTGGTGCTGCTCCAGGCACAAGCTCAAAGGTAAAATTAATGTCACTCTTTGGAGGAAGCCTTGGAATTTCATCAGGAAGAACATTCTCAAATTCTTGTAGCATATGAGATCCCTCCAACATAGGAGTATCGTACTATGTTGCCTCCAAAACATGAGATGCATGCACTCTGCAACCTTTCCCATAGAACTTCTTCAGCTGCATTGTTGAAGACTTCCTTCCGAATATCACTTTTGGAAATCCTTTCACAACCCTCAGGTTGCCTTCTTCATCCAAGCACTCAAAATTCTTGTTGTAACAATCAAGCTTTACTCTATGTGCTTCCAACCAATCCATTCCAATGAGGACATCATATGATCCAAGTGGAAATACATTCAGATCTGCATAGGTGACTAACCCATCCATGACCAATGGGCATTTCATTACCACCTCGCTGACCTTCTTCTTGATTCTAGTGGCTAGTTGGACTAACCATGATCTTCTATGCTTTGATTTCTTCAAAGTGCACATCTCAACAAGTCCAGGGGTGATATAGTTGTGAGTGTATCCAGGGTCAATCAAAACAGAAACAATCCGTTCAACAATCTCAACCTCAACTTCCACCACAATTGAGTTATGACCTTCCTGGTGGTCTTCTAACACAGTACAAATTTTGGGAATGATCCCTACTTCTTGACCCACTGTTTCAGCTTCTTGGGTGCTAGGGACTTGACCCTCATTCCTATTCTCAAGTGGACAATTCCTGTGTGGATGGGGTCCTTCACATCCCCAACATTTGAGTGGTTCCTTTAGCTTTTCCCTCATCACTCTGTCCGGCTCAATCACAACTTGTGATGGCTGTCTTTGTTGCTTCGGGAGGTGAGAAGGTTTAAAACCTTTCTTCCTTGGGTTAAGCTTCTCATTCTTCTCGTGGTAATTTCTCCTACTCCCTTTTGTCTCTGTTAAGTGATGCCCAGAGTTTAGATGCCTTTGGAGATCTGCTAAACTATGTAGCATGGTTGTAGTCAACTGGTTTTGCTCTACCAAAGACTTGACCAACCTTTTATTTTCTTCTTTTCAATCCTGCAACTATGCCCTCAAGCTTTTTATGGTAGCTGCAACATCTGGGGAACTCTCTCATCCCTTTCTCCCAATAGCTTCAGTTCCATGACCTTGGATATTATAAGATGGCCTTACATACCCTTCCCCATGTGGACAAATCCAATGCAAATGGGGTCCTCCACATCTCCAACATTGAAGTGGCTTCCTGCCCTCTTGTGGGTCTCTTGGCTTTTCCCCCATAGCATATTTCATGTGTCCACAGGGATCTTGTGCATCATCCATGTTGTTAATTTTCTTAGTGTTGATCTTCTTTGACCTCCTTGGTCGGACTAAGATCAATTCTTCAATCTGCACTATGACTCTGCAAAATGTGTTAACAACATCATTTGTTAGTCAATCTCAGAAATTCAAACAATTACTTATCAGCTGCTTATTGCAGGCATGAACGGTCAAGATCGTAGTAGAATTCAGATCACGGTCATTGTGCATTTCGTTGGGTTGGCTAAGTTTAGCAATTCTGCTAAATAACACTCTTTCTTGCTGTAGTTTTCTTTCTGCAACCAATTGCCTTGGCACATTTATACCAATGCTGCAACCAGCAGCTCTATCAAATCACAACCTGGGTGTTCTTTTCCATTTTTATCTGTTCAACTTGACCCATTTAGGCCCAATGTTGTAAACAATAGCTCTGATACCACTCTGTCACGTCCCCTCCCATCCATTAGAGAGAAAACATTACCATAACTGCTCGGTCTGATTGATGCAAAAGTATCTAGCTCCACTGTCATTGAATTCAGTATGTAATTTTGATGGCTTCCTGATTTTTCAGAGATCTATAGAGGCATCGATTCTTCTTGCGATCACCCTATTCAAGTCTATGTATAAATTTTCGAACTTCCTAATAACAGAGAATAAATATCTCATAGGAGATCGAATGACGGAGAAAGATCACGACGAAAATCGATGGTCACCATCTGTTCTGCATATGGGAACAAATCAACAGCTGGGAATCAACCCACAAGAATCAACGGTGCGGAATGATTGAGTTTGTGGAATCAGGGAAATATGGAAATTGCGATCCCGCATGCGGAATAGTCCATTGCAGAAAGGAAAGTTGTGGAAATAGAGATCTGTGAAGCCGCATCCCGCATCCCGCAAGTTGTGGAAAGGAGAGTTGCAGAAGGAAAACTGTAGGGAACAAAATTTACAGAAGGGCGTTTCCGCATCCTGCATCCCGCAAGTTGCGGAAAGGAATTTGCGGAAGGAGAGTTGCGGAAAGAGAGATTTATAGAAGGACGTTTCCGCATCCCGCAAGTTGCGGAAAGAAAGTTTATGGCAGGAAATTAAACCTTTTAACTAAAGTCTTGGATAGATTTGATCATTCAGGCCATCACCAATCCGGGAAATCTAAGCCCCATAACATAATTTAAAAATGCATTGAACAAAAAAATATTTACAGGTGCATAATGCAATCTATAGCGGAAGCAATACATTTCATTCAACACATACATGTTGTTCATACTCATCGAAAAAGCAACATTCATCTTGTTCAAGCAGTTACCATGTTCATGATCATTTATGAGAAAATGCAATTGCAAAGTTAAACATAGACAAGAATACTTATCTTGAAAGAAGCTTGTCCCACAACTAGCTATGTCGCAGCAACGTTCCACCCAACCATAGGCCAGTGTGCTCCTTAGTCTCTCAGCATCACTGCCACCCCCAAGCTGGGCATGATTTCCACAGGGAACCGGGGGACATAGACTTACACATAGCAAGGCCAAAAATGCCCACAATCAAGCCAATAACCACATCCAAACACAGTCAGCCCACTAACATATGGATTCTTGGACATACTCAGTCAAGCCAACATAAGGATGCACTACACAACAAAAAGCAAGTTCTGGGTATGAATAAAAAACATAATGGAAGCCAAAACAACAATGGCAATCGGGGAACAACATCCCTATGAACAAAATCAACTTCCCAGAACGTTCAATAGTTTCACATGGGTGAAGACGACTCAACAACCACTCCGAAATCGTGTTTCCCTCTTCAATCCATTGGGCATTGCTAGAAGCAATTATCCAGCCATGGGAGAATAAAAAGCAAATGCAAGAATCATGCAGGAGAAAAACAGAGGATGGAGGACTGAGAGGAAGAATAATCTAGAACAAAAGACGGTTCTGCAGTCAGGACGAACACACAGCACGCATGAACAAAATGGAATAGAGAATGATTAGAATCGACCACAATGTTTTATCGAGATCCAAATGATGGACTGGGCATGCACAATGAGGAATACAAAACTGAAAACATGAAGGATAAAAAATCAAGACGGTTCAGCTGCCTGAGAACTCCACATGAATGAAGGATGAATAAAAAAACGCCCCCCACCCCCAACTCCCCAAAACGTGAGGGAAGATGAAAACGTGAATACATGAGGGAATGGGCATACGTTTTTGGGTGTTTCTTTTGACACATGGCTTTTCCCCAATGGATCAAGGGTTTGGATATCCCCCCCCACCCAACTCCCCAAAACGTGAGGGAAAATGAAAACGTGAATGCATGAGGGAATGGGAATACGTTTTTGGGTGTTTTCTTTTGACACATGGCTTTTCCCCAATGGCTCAAGGGTTTGGATACCCCCCCCCCCTATTCCTTGTGAAATCATGCCCCCATTTGGTTTAACGTTTGCAGTCCCATAGCTAGCCGTGGTTTTATATTAATTTGTACATTTATAGGATATATCAAAATATATCTACCGTGCTTGACTTAACACTATCACCATAGATATAAGCATTGATCACCTATACACAAAACATTCATCAATGGCAAGGCCTTGGCCTTGAGCTCCATGCCATGATCTCAATACATTATTTACATTATGTGCAATTAAATACCAAGGGGTCAAAATTGGGGTATTACACAAGGAATATTAGCAATGGTGTGAATAGGAACCCTAGTTACATTAAACCCTAGCATCGGACGTAAAGGAGACAATCAACCCTAGAGATACAATGAGAAATTCCAATGAATATTTGCTTATTACATTAATATGATATGCCAAAGGAATTTCATGATTTAAGCCAAAATGCTTTGTAACAAGTATAATGAACTCAATGTGGGGCATTCCATTGCTAGGGATCTTCTTGCTCACATTGCCTCCTTGATGGTCCTCATCGAAGAGATCCTTCTAGCAACGTTGTAGAGCGAGGGGTTGGAAAATACAATCAAGTCAACCTAGAAGTTCTCAGCCCAAAGACTTGGCCAAGAGGACTACAATTGCAGATGAATTTGATTAGTGGCTCGGAGGATCTTTTCTCACACATTCCCATCGGATTCCAACTGAAAGGGTCTGATTTTCTTGAACCATGGTGTTTTAACAAGTGGAGACACTTAAGTGGTGAACCCCTCACATCAATCCAATGTATTCCTTGCATTCAACATGGCATATGTAGGCTATAATGTTTGGATTGGAAATGCTCATGCCATTAGATGACCACTAACACTTGACAGAACAAGATGAGATCATATCTTACTCCCAGCCTATAGGTCTTACTCCCTATGTAGAGGATTCCTATCTACAATAATCCCTGTAATTTTGAAGGAGGTAGTTAACCCTAACTTTGTAATGAGAAAATTATGAGATTTTGAACCAATGGATCTATAATTTAATACAATTAACAATCCATAGAAGAGAAGAAGAAGGTAACATAGTGACATACTCTTCAATAACCTAACAAAGAGAACTCAATGGAGATGATACTTCAATGCAATTACATGGAAATCAAGAGAGAATTCAAGTAATGATCTAAGTTAAGTAGTCTCCATTAATCAATTCAATTCTCACTATAATACATCAATGAATGAATTGCACAAGTAAATGATCAATGAAATGTAAACTTACATATATAGGTAACCAAGCTAGGTTTAATTACATGCACAAGCATACAAGCTAGTTAAACTTAAGGGCAATCACCCTAAATGGTCAAATGCACCCTCCATACAGAGTTGTGTTGACCATGCAAGTGTTGTTAGGGTTTAACTAGGCCTATAACTTATAAGTGGGGTGATGTTTCCAATATTAGATAGGTGTGCCCTCCTTATGAAGTAAACTAAGTCATGCATGTGTAGCTAGGGTTAATTGGTCATATAATTGCCTCATGATGCAGTTAACTCAATCATGCAAGTGAAACTAGAGTATAAATAAACCTAAATAGCCAACTAGGGAGCATTAAGCAGTTGACTAAGCCAAAACTACTAACTAAAGTGAACTAATTAGTTAACTAGGACAAAACAGTTAACTAGAGTGCAATAATCCCTGAAAGGGGGGGGGGGGGACTTGTGTAAGAGTTCCCCAATCCCTAAAAACATGAGAACTCCATTAAGAGTGCTATTATCCCCTGTATAAGAAAAATAGATGTCTATTATTCCCTATAGAAGCAAAATGAGTGTGCATGTACACCAACACTCTCCCTTAAGTCCAACCTAGGTGAGTATGGTGCACAAATAGTTGGGTCCCAACAATATGAAGTCATGTTAGGTACCAGAGTACATAAGAAATATTCCCTTAAAGTGAGAGAAGAGGGAAGACATGGTGGGGACCTCCCCTGAAAAAGAGGATAATGCTAACATAACAATATTTGAACCCGAAATCCGACGAAATTAACCCTATCGTTGGATTTCACCTTTGTAATTACGAAATTTTTTGTTCTTTTTTAAAAAAATTTACTCTCGTTTCCGTCGGATATTCGAGGGTTGTCGGAAATTCGACGACAATCATCGCTAATTCAATAACAGTCATCGGATATTCGACTTTTGTCGTTGAAAATACAACACCAATATTACAACGGTAACTATCTTAATTTTGTCAGATATCTGACGATAAATTATTTTTAGAAACTATATATTAGGAATATTTTGACATATTTGTTATACAAGCGACGGTTTGCAGAAGTTATAGTCTTCAAACAGAGTGTTTCACATACAAAAAATCATAATTATTTCAATTGTTACTGTGATTAAAAATAGTGAAGTGTGAACCTTGATTTTTTAAGATCGATAATCATCAATCAAGCTTGGTATCAGAAAATGTCAAAACATAACAATATTCTTGATCCACACGATCAAAATCATGAATTGCTTACTAGATTATGGGATGGACTAAAAACAAAGGGTGATGGGAAATGATATTGTCCATGTAGTCAATGTAGGGGCTTTAAAAGGAGAAGAATAAAGATCAAAACAACCAAAAGACATTGCAGGGAATACAAACATGCTGAGGGGGTACATCATTATCATCCATTGGTAAGTTTTTCATTATATATGTATTTATATTGATTGGTTTTGTAAGTGTATGTATCATTTTAATATTTATCATATTAACTAATATCTTTTGATGGTTTCATGTAATTATAAAGGAAATACCTCCTACGACATATCGCCCATAGGATGTGCTTTCAGAACAAGCACAGATGGAACATGGAGCTATGTATAATGAAGAACACGTTAATGATCATATTGAAGAAGATGATCATACTGATAACATAGTTGAAGATGATAGTACAAATACATTAATCCATGATACATTCAATGTTAGAATGGATGATGATGATGATGATGATGATGATGACTTTTATGATGTTCATGATTTACCTCTTCTTGAGAAGGCATACAAACCCCTTTATGAAGGCTCCAACACAAATCTTCTCTCTGTTATATTGTTGATAATGAACTTCAAGGTTATGAATGGTCTTTCAAACAGACCAATCACACTAATGTTAAGGTATATAATATATTTCATCACATATATATAATCGTGATAAAGGTTATCTTTGTTCCTCTGATAATTTCATTGTTAATTCATAAGTAAAATTAATACGGATGAAACATGTTTCATTAATATTATTTATATAATATATTAACTAGTTTTTTACTTTAATTTGTCATAGCTTGATAGTTGAATTTTTACCACCGTCAAATATTTTACCTCGCACATATCGAGATTTAGAAGTCATCATGAAAGAAATTGGAATGCAATATGAAACAATTAATGCATGCCCCGATGACCATATTATATATTATAAACAACATGAATTTGAATAGAATGTCTAAAATGTCATATTAGTATATATCAAACATATCAAGTAACAAAAAATGTTCCTAGCAAGGTTCTTCGTTATATTCCCATTATTCCATGTTTGCAATGACTGTTCAGGTGCAAAAACATAAGATTACCATAGACATAATAGAAGTCAAGATGACATTCTTCTAATGCCTGAAGATGGTTCTTCATTTAGAGATACAGAGGAAAAATGACCACACTTTAAAGAAGAACCTCATAATGTTATGCTTTCTTTGGCAGTAGATGGTGTCAATCCATATGCAGAGAGAGATCTATTTACTCGGTGTGGCCTATTTTTTTTATCAACAATAACATTCCTCCATGGTTGTCAATAAAGAGGGAGCACATCATGTTGGCAAAGATTATTCTAAGCATGTGTCTACACCAGTTTTCTTTAATGTAGTGGCATCTCATTTGTCGTATTTTGTTGCATAGTGCCATATTTTTTTTCTTTTACTCCTGTGTATTATTTACATATCTTTTTTTATAACAAAAACAGATAGTTTTTTTTATTATAAAAAATATTCTTGTATGAAATAGCTATTGCTAAATCAACCAATTACACTCATGGCAGAATTTATACAATGAAACCTTCAAAGAATGAAGAAGCTTCTTACAATACCATACAAACTACTTCCAAAGATATCTCAGATTAAGGGATAGGATGAAATGTGCTAAGTTCTCCATTGAGACTGATCATACCTTATGCCAGAGTGCACGCTTTATTTGCCAAGAAATCTGGATGTTTATTTAAATCCCGAAGAACATGAAAGAAGGCGACATGTTCAAACTCATTTAAAGAATTTTGAATTCTCTGCAGAATTTTATTCAAGACTGAATTGTTGAAGAGACTTTCTGAATTTAGCAATTTGATCAGCAATTCTGAATCTCCAAAAATTTGGATTGATTTATACCCACTCTGGATTGCTATCTGGCACGCCTTGAGAAGACTATAACTTTCTGCCTAATTGTTCGATATTATTCCTAACCCCTAGCTAAGCAAAACTCAGACTGTTTATCAAGTGAGATAATCAGATCCCTTGCTCCGGTTGTCCTGAGATTTCCCTTGGACGCACGATAAAAAAAAATGGAAGCAGAAGAAGACTTCACCCACCAGGCGGAGAATTCTATCTCAGAGAAACGCAATCTCCAAATTGGAGGGCTCACAGGTTTCAAGGAAATCAAAATTTTAGAAAATCCCAACGAGGTCTTACCCATCCACATGATTGCTTCAGTCGACAACGATGAAAGAGGGACCATAGAAACGCATTCAACAACTAAAGTTTTTATTTTTGAAGTCATGCATTGGGGAGATGACGACACACTATTAAAGAGCTAATCATTACGAGCTATCCATAATTTCCAAAGGACGCATTTTAGAATAGAATGCCAAATGATTTTCCAAACAGTTATTTTTTTAACTTTTGAATCAAGAATCCAGTCTTGCTAGAAGGGGATCCGGTCGAACCAGGAGGTGAATAAAGAAACAACAGAAATTTGAGAGGGAGGAGAAACTGACAGTCCGTTGAGTACCAGCATCCACACTAAATGGGAGAACACATAATTAATAAAAGTATGATTAGATGATTCAACGACATCATTGCTAAGGTAGCACCGAAATGGTCCATGGAAACCATGTTTGCTCATATTTTCTCCTGTCAATACCCTTTTATGCACAAGCAGCCAGCTGAAGAAGTTCACCTCGGGAAGACAATCGGAAGACTAGACAAATTTCCATATCGCAGGAGATAAGCTAGAGGCGAGGGGAGCTTGCAATTCAGAGTAGCCTTGTGCCGCTGAGTAATTTCTAGAGGGACCCCATCCCCATTCATCTTTAGAGAAGTAATTAACAGGTGCTAATCCTGATAAAGATAAAATCAACAAATCCTGTTGGTGAAGAAGCTGCTACGAGAGCTCGGGAAAATACCAACCCACCCAATTCCCAGCACTATCCCATGAACAAAAATCTGCCAGCCTTAGAAGGCCTTTGTTAGTTAACCAAGTCTTAATTTCATTTAGCAAATTAATAGAGGACAAAGGCGGGTTCCCTAGGATTTTATCATCCCATAATAAAATTCTTTTCCCGTTGCTAGGGACTCTATAAAGCTGGTGTTGAAATTTAATGATTCCTCTTCTGCATGAATTCCAAATTGCAGTGCCTGTAGGGATGCTAGAATATTTTAGGTTTCTTAGATAACCACCCTTTAGATATTTCCTGTTAGATTTTTAACATTAAGCTAGCATTATATTAGGATCTTTTAACTGAGAGAATAACAAGCACAACAATCAAACACAAGAGACAATGAACACAGTGTTTTTCCTCGGGGAAACCATAAATGGAGAAAACCCTGCAACTTCCTCAGAGATAGAATCGACACCAAAAGTAAAACCCCAAAATAGTTAGATGATCTCCCGACAGTAGTAGCCTCTTTCTTCCTAGCCCCGGTGTCTTCTTCTTCCTCAACTTTGCACTACAACTGAGTGTGAGTGAGTGTGTGATAAATAGAGAGGCTCCCTCTCTATTCATACAAATTCCCGACTTGACAATAACCTACCAGGGCCGACTTCTCTAGGAGAGTCTAATAACCCTAGTGCCCCGGAACTACAGGGACTTTAACCCTTGATCAATAGGAGGGTTACCCACAATGACTTGACATGACTTGTTTACATTATAGAAACTACCGATCGGAACATCGAGGCATGACATGACTCAATTATATTACAAACACTTCCCGGAATAAACATTGGGGTACAATACATAAGATACATAAGTGAATACATTTCGAAGTTACAATTACATCAACATTCCCTCTTAACTAGGAAGGTATTATCTCGACACAATTTATCAGCACAAGTCTTCTTCTCTATATCATCTAGATCATCCTCGAGTTCTCGTCATCTTCATTTGGATCTGGATCATCACTCGATTTGGATCATCACTGGAACATCATCACTGGATTTGGATCATCACTGTAGCATCATCACCGGATCTGGATCATCACTCGATGTAACACCCCGGTTTTGACCCCGTTGCATTAAATGTATATGATGTATATATTGTAATGAATCATGGTGTGGAGCTAAAGGAAAAAGCCCCACCATCGATTTAGTTGTGTTATGTTTTGACGAACGGAATCATTGCCGATGGTCTATCGTGGTATACGACATATATCAAGTTTTGTCATCATGTAAATATGCATCTTTAATCAAATAACCCAACCAGCTACGTTCGCGGCAACTAAATTGAGAAGGGGCATGATTCTCATAAGGATAAGGCGGGGGGGAATGTCAAACCTTGAACCAATGGGGAAAAATCCAAGTGTCACCACCCTATTTGATTTTCCCATCTTTCCTGGTCTTATCCAACTACCACCTTAAACGTTTTGCTGAGTAGTTTAGGCAGTTATTGTTTAGGAGTGGGGGTGGCAGGATTGTCAGTCCTTGCCCACCTGCACACTCCACCAGCAATGGAACCTCATGTTGGGGAAAAGGAAGCGAACTCTCCAGGATTTCCACTCTCTCCACGATGGTGCTAAACCACTCACGCACTTCCGACTCGCCATTCTCTCCATTGTTGGTTCATCCTCACGCAGGGACGGTAGTTCTGTTCATTCTCACGCACAAGCTTCTTTCCTATTTGGTCTCACGTAGCTAGGGGAGGGAGCCGTTTTCCCCTGTCATTCACATTTTCCACAGAGAGGAATTTGGTTTGTTTTTCCATTTGTATTTGGGATCTGGTGTAGATATTCTCTCATGCACTGGGTTCTGCCTTGTTGTTACTCACACAGTAAGCCGAGGGTCGCCGTTCTTCACCCACGATTTTTCCCATGTGAATAAGCCATTCATGTTTTGTGTGTGCATGTTTTCCATACATATTTTATGGATTGTGTGGGTGTATGTTTCCCTTACAGACTGGTATGGCCGTGTAATTTTCCCGGCACTTCAATGTTGAGATCGGGGCTGCTGTTCTTCCCTTGATTTGTGGTTGCCACCGTTCTTCTCAAGATTTGCAGGTTTGTTGTGGTCTCCCTTACGTTTTGTTTGTTGTGTTTTTCCTTACGTTTTGGGACTGCTGTAAGCTATTTTGGAGTCATTTTGGCCACGATAGGGCCAAGAACGGTTCAGGAGTTGTTTTCCCTGCCTAAGCTGTGAATCGCTTGTGTGACTACGTGTATGCAATGGTTGGTCTTCGGACTGTGTTGGGAGCAGGGATGGGGGCTTGGTTTGCTTGATAAACCTGGTGTGTTTGGAAACCACACAGACAAAGCTAGAGGGTTGGATTTCTTCTCCACAACCCCTGAATAACACTGGAAGGGAAGTCAGGGTCTGAGGGACTGTGTAGCAGAGAAGGGAGTGATTCCTTGTGTTGGGTGTGTGTGGGTGTCTTAGAAGTCAGGCTAGTTTCGGTGTAGGTGTTCCTAGCTCTGTAATGGGCTCACCAGCTTAGCATTTAGCCTTTCCCAGCTCCTTGATGGCCTGATAAACCTGACCATGTTGGCTTGGCTGTCTTGTTGATTGCCTGATAAACCCAACTGCGTTGGCTTGGTTGTGTTTTGTGTATCCTTGGCTATGTGTAAGCCTGCTTGTTCCTTATTCCTTGGGGAATCATGCCCAGCTTGGGGGTGGTAGCGTTGTTGAGAGATTAAGGAGCGCGCTGGCCTATGGTTGGGTGGAACGTTGCAACGACGTAGCTGGTTGCGGGACGAGTTCTTTATAAGATAAGTAATCTTGCCTATTTTACTCTGCAATCATATTTACTGTTAATACATTATGATGAACATGTTGAATGCTTGTATGAATGTATGTTTACTTCCGCTGTGTATGATAAATAATTATGTATCTGTGCATGTTCTAGTTCAATGCATTTTGTTTCATCATTTCATATATATCCATGTTCATGGGGTGGTTTGCCCAGATGGTTAACACCATGGTAGCGTCCTCTTCGCCGGTCGGAGGGTCGGGGATGCTACACTCGATCTGGATCATCACGGGTGCTATCACATGATTCTTCTCACCACAAGAAGTTCTACAGAGCAAGCCCTTTTTCATGTTGGGTGTAGGCCTAGCCTCCATGTAGGTCTTCTTCAATGCTTATATCTGACCCTAAGTCAGAATGGCCCGTCCAACACTTACATCTGACCTTGACTTGTCAGAAAGGCATGCCCAACACTCACATCTGACCATGAGAGGAACTTAATCCCCTCACCATGTCAGAATGGTCCAGCCCTTACATCTGACCATGGAAGGAACTTCATCCTCTCACCATGTCACAATGGCACAACCCTTACATTTGACCTTCACTCATCGAAATGGCCCAGCCCTTACATTTGACCTTGACTCGTCAGAATGGCCCAGCCCTTACATCTGACCTTGACTCGTCAGAATGGCCCAGCCCTTACATCTGACCTTGACTCGTTAGAATGGCCCAGCACTCATATCTGATCATGTGAGAACACATTCCATAGTCATATTAGAATGGCCCTCAGTCCTAGACTGAGCTTTCCTGGTAATTGACCAGGTGCCTCCATTCTCCTAGAGAATGGCATCAACCCTTATATCTGATCAAGTGGGAACATATCCCTCAATCACATCATAATGGCCATGCACTCACATCTGATCATGTAAGACTACATCTCATAGTCATATCAGAATGGCCCTCAGTCCTAGATCGAGTATTCCTGGTAACTGACCAGGCACCTCCATTCAAAGAATGGAAACAACCCTTATATCTGATCATGTAGGAACAAATCCTATAGTCATATCATAATGGCTCAGCACTCATATCTGACATGGAAGGAACCAATCCTCTCACCATGACAGAATGGCTCAGCCCTTACATCTGACCATGGAAGGAACCAATCCTCTCACCATGACAGAATGGCTCAGCCCTTACATCTGACCATGGAAGGAACCAATCCTCTCACCATGTCAGAATGGTTCACGAACTCATCACTTCCCCTTGGAAGGAACCTCAATCTGGAGAACACCAAGCTTCTCCCTGAAGTACTCAAACGTCACTCTGGCTAATGGCTTTGTCAACACATTAGGTATATGTTCGTCAGTCGCAACATACTGGAGCTTCACTACTCCTCTCTGCACCATATCCCTGATATAGTGATACTTGATCTCGATATGCTTCGACTTGTCATGGAACACAGAGTTCTCCGACAACTTCACACAACTCTAATTGTCGTAATATATACAAGTAGCATCCAACTGGAGATCAAATAAATCAGACAGTAGCTTCCTTATCCATACTGCCTCACAACTAGCTGAACAAGCTGTGACATACTCTGCTTTAGTTGTACTCAGTGCCACACAGGATTGCTTCCTGCTAAACCAAGAGATCACACCTGATCCCATACTGAAGCAACACCCTGAAGTGCTCTTCCTATCGATGACACTGCCTTCCCAATCTGAATCAATATAACCCTCCAGGTTAATCTTCTGACTCACCTCATACTTGAGCCCATAATCAACTATACCCCTCAGGTACCTTAGAATATGCTTTGCAGCAATCAAGTGAACATATCTCGAATTTGTCAGGAACTGGCTCAAGGTGTTCATAGCAAAGCAAATATCTAGTCTCGTGTTCATCAGGTACATCAAGGACCCAATCCTCTGACGATACATCGTAGCATCAACCGCTTCTGATGAAGCATCACTCAATAGCTTCAGGTTCAATGCCATAGGTGTGGTCATGGCCTTGCAGTCCATCATCCTGAATCTCTTCAGGATCTCTACCGTATATTTCCCTTGTCCTAGGGAAATTCCATCTGCATTCTGCCACACCTCCATACCTAGAAAATAATGCATCATACCCAAGTCCTTCATTTCGAACTCGGTAATAAGCTTCCTCTTTGTATCAACAATCAACCCATCCATAACTGTTACAAATAGATCATCTACATATAGTAGGAGTGTCACTGGGTTGCCATATTCAACCTTGTAGTAAAGGTTGGAATTTGCTTTACTCTTGGTAAAGCCCAAACTGGATAGAAAGCTGTCAATTCTGTCGTACCATGTCCTAGGTGCCTATTTCAAATCGTACAGGGCTTTATTCAATCTTTATACATGAGACTCCCTGTCATGTGTCTCAAAACTGAGTGGTTGCTCCACATACACTTCCTCTTCCACTACACCATTCAAGAAAGCAGTCTTGACATCCACTTGATGTATCTTCCATTTCATTACTACAACCAGAGCAAGTACTGATCTGATGGAAGTGTATCTGGCTACAAGTGCAAAAGTTTCTCCATTATCTATTCCTTCTTTTTGGGAGAAACCACGAGCAACAAATCTTTCTTTATATTTTTCTATGCTACAGTCTGCAGCATGCATGATCTTGTAGATCCATTTGGAAGTTACAACAGACTTCCTTTCTGGTCTTGGGACAACATCCCAAACATCATTCTTCATGATCGATTGATACTCTTCGATCATAGAATCATTCCATTCCTTCTGTTCTGCCACTTCTTCATAATTGGAAGGTTCTTTATTGATAAAATCACATAATAATGCTACATACCCGGAGCAGAATCTGGTCCTCTTTCTTTCTTTGTGATTCTCTTCTGGAGCCCCATATCTTTTTGCACCTTGGATAGCTTCTTGTACCCAAGCAAGTTTCCTCTTATGAGAATTCTTCTCTTGAGGTGGATCTACAGGTTCTTGAGGTTCTTCAAATTCTCGATCTTCTTCTTGAGTTTCTTCGTTCATGGTTGTATCATGAATTCTGGGTGCTTCTGCTTCTTCAGCAGGTCTCTTTCTGGATTTGTTGTAAGCCGAGTCTTCATTAAATGTCACATCCCTGCTGATGTCGATCTTCTTGAATCCTAGGAAGTATATTCTGTAAGCCTTAGAGCTTTTAGAGTATCCCACAAATATACCCTTCTTTCCTGAAGGATCTAATTTTGTCCTCTTCTCTTTTGGAATGTGTATGTACACTGGACAACCGAATATTCTAAGATGGCTGACTTCTGGTTTCATGCTGGAAAAGACCTAGTGTCTTCTTCTTCCTTAGCTATGCACTACAATTGAATGTGAGTGTGTGTGTGATAAATAGAGAGGCTCACTCTCTATTTATACTAATTCCCAACTTGATAATAACCTACTAGGGCCGACTTCTCTAGGAGAGTCTAATAACCCTAGTTCCCTGGAACTGCGGGGAATTTAACCCTTGATTAATATGAGGGTTACCCACAATGACTTGACATGACTTGTTTACATTATAGAAACTCCCGATCGGAACATCGGGGCATGACATGACTCAATTACATTACAAACACTTCTCAGAATAAACATCGGGGTACAATACATAAGATACATAAGTGAATACATTCCGAAGTTACAATTACATCAACATTTCCGCCAAAAGATCATGCTTACCGGATGATTTTTGTTTGAATAAAACTGCCAAATGAGCTTTCCTCCCAATGTTAAATTTGACAGTTCAGGATCTCTAATTTGCAAACCACTCTCTAGAGTGGGCCTTTTGAGAATATCCCAATCGACTAAGTGCATCTTTTTTTTGATTTCCTTTGCCACCCTCCCAAACAAAATCTCGAAGAAGTTTGGAGATCTGAGATGAGATGAACTTGGGGGCAAGAAGCAAAGAGAAGTGGAAGATGGGAAGGGTTGAAAGGGCAACCTTAATCAAAATCAGTTTACCAGCCTTAGTCAACCATTGGCCACCCCAGGAAACAATTTTTGCTTTAAGTTTACAAATCACTTCCAACCACAGTGATGAAGGATTGGGACCCAAGGCTAAAAGAAGGCCCAAATAAGTGACCTTTTCCCACCTAGCAAAACTAGGAAATCCCAAGGAATGTGGAATTCTTAGGAAAGATCTTTGGTCAACATTCCATCCATAACAACACTCTTGTTTTTGTTTATCAAAGTTCCTGAAATTAGACAAAAGTTTAGTAAAATTCCATTTAAATCCCTAGTGATGGAGAGGGACGCTCCACCTAATAAGAGAGAAAAATCAGCAAAAAGGGCGTGATTAATAGGATTCACACCACTGGCAATCTTGATTCCCGGGAGAGAACCTATAGCTAGTACAGCTGAAAGCTTCCTGCTTAAAGATTCCGACATCAAAATATAAAGAAAAGGAGACAAGGGACACCCTTGACGGAGGCCTCTTGAGGCGTGAAATAATTCTGATGGTCTCCCGTTGGCAAGAGGTGCAATCCAAGGCCTGTCTGTGCAAGCTTTAATCAAGGAAATAAAATCTGCGCTAAATCCAAAAGTTCTGAGGACTTGGTAGAGAAAGGAAAGCTTGACCCGATCAAAGGCGTTTTTCATATCTAACTTGATGAGCATGCCTTTCTCCTTCCTTTGAGAGCTGGAATGGAGAGATTCTTGAACTTGAATCACGTTATCTAACAACTGTCTTCCTTTAACAAACCCCCCTAGAGAGGAGAGATTAAAGATCATAACAAAGGTTTCAATCTATTAGCTAAGAGCTTGGACATGATTTTATAAGAGGCATTACAGAGCGAAATGGGATGAAATCTATCAAAATAGGCTGGGTTAACATCCTTTGGAATCAAAGCTAGGAAGGTTGAATTTGTGCTCCCTCCCACTTTGTATTTTTTAAGGAAAGTTGATATCATACAAAGAAAGTCAAATTTAATGAAAATCTAGCAAACTCTGAAGAAATGGATAGAGAATCCATCAGGATCAGAAGCTTTTTCTGGATCCATTGCCCAAATGACATCAACAATTTCTTGTTCAGTGAATGGTTTCACTAGCCCAATATTGTGCTCTAGGCTGACCAAAGGAGGAATGTTGGATAAAAAATCAGCAGCCACAATTTCATCAGAGATTCCATCTTCATGAAAAAAAACTGGAAGTGTAAAAAAGCAGCATGTTTTATGTGCAATTACCCTTTGATAGCTTCACCTTCACTACTGCAAATTTCTAAAATATGGTTACGAGACAGTCTGGATCTGCATTGTCTATGGAAAAATGCAGAATTTTTATCCCCAGCAAGCAACCAGAGACTACGGGATTTTAGTCGAAGGTGTTCTTCCTCTTGTCAAAAAGAAAGAGAGGAATTATCTTGCACGACCTACTCAATCACCAGCTGCATTTTGGAGACATCAACGTTCTCCATATTCAATTGAATTTCACCTAAAGCCTGCACCGTCTGAACTCTACTACGCGTTGGATTAGAGAGAGGAATTTTTATCCATTTTTTCAAGGAATATTTGGTGAGCTTAAGCTTTTGTTCCCAGAGGAAGCTGGGAGAGCCCACGATCTAGTGAGACCACACTTGAGAAATTATATCCCAAAATCCCTCACTCTCAATCCACAGAGGATTGAACCAGAACGGAATCAGCCCAAGGTTTTCTTCTTCTTCCATCAACAATGATATTGGGTGATGATTAGACGTGAGCTTTGGAATTTTTTTTGAGGAAATTAGAGCGTTTCCATCCATCAACTTGGTTTGAACTAGAAAGCTGTCCAATCGAGCACAAATACAGCTTCCCCCACTCTGTTGTTAGTCCAAGTAAAGCGACCTTTCTTGGGTTTAAAGTCTAGAAGATCACTGTCATGAATCAAGGAGTCCACGACTTCCTGGAATGGGTCCTTGCCCCGAACTCCACCACATTTCTCCTTAGGATCTAAAATGATATTAAGATCCCTTGCCACAATTATGTTTATGGGAGAATGGAGCTCCATAAATTATGATAGAGATTTCCAGCAAACGTTTTTCTCAAGAAAATAAACTGGGACATATAAATTGAAGAGAGAGATAACAATCTTACTAGATGTATGCTGTAATCCAGTAAAAATCTAGTGTTGAGTAACATATGAAGAATTAAGAATGAATTTATCATTAGACCATAAGGTAGCTAGACCTCCTGAGGTGCCCCTGGCACTTACAACTACACCTGCGTTCTTTTCCCATTTTAATCTGCTGATAGATAAAAGAGATGCCTCTTTTATCTTGGTTTCTTTGAGTAGGAGGATGTCAGCTGGTTCCATTTTTGGAATATTTTTGTCTGCCTCAGCCTTCGTTGGATTCCCCAACTCCCTACAGTTCCAAGAAATGATTAACATTATTTACCTGTGGAAAAGGGAGTTGTACCTCCCTTTACGGGTCGATTTCTCTTGCTTCTTCCATATGACATTTCAATTGTCGCCTGGATTCCTTGCATCTTTAGCCTCTCAGCTTCTTCTTGTCTGATTTACTTTTTAGATTTCCTTCTTTCCTTTTTAGTGAATTGTTCATCATCTTCCAAGGAACTAGATGAATCTACCACTTTCTTCTTTAAAGCTTCTGCATAAGAAGGAGAGGGGGAAGTTTCTAGAGGGGATTTATGGAAATCCTACAAACTAATATCAACTCAAGGAGATTCCAAGGGAATTGGATTAGTTTCCTGAGGCCCTATTTTCTTCACCCTCATCCTTGTGAACTTTTGTTTGCGGCAGCTCACCTTTTTCAAGTGTAAGAGTGTTCATATCCTCAGGTGGACTTAAGACCAAGAAAGGGTTTGAAGAAGAAGTAACATTTCCTTCAGACTAAGAATTTAAATATTTTTTCACGATAGGTAGAGCACTATTCCCAACGATGCCTCCTTTTCCTTTCACCTGTTTAGCTGAGCCTGCTTTCTGAACTTGAGTCCATTGGTTTGTGTTCTCTTTTCCCGTCTCCACCTCTGATTTTTTCTTGCAATTATGGGCGAAGTGACCATAGCCATGACATTAACAGCACTTAAACGAAAGTTGTTCATAGTCAAGCTCCTGAACGTAAGACCAGTTAGCAAAATTTAACTTAATTGGCTCTGGCAACCCAATCTCTAAGTCCACTTCCACACAAATTCAAGCAAACGAGCATTAGTCTTTCCTTTCTTCCTTGTCTATGTATTTGTCGAGCTTATTCCCAATGGTTTCCAATGATTCTGCATTCCTACAGTGAAGAGGAAGATGGGGCAGCCTAACTCAGATAGGGACATCTTGGGTAGGGTCGAAGTCAGAAGTCCATTTATTCAGATAGAGTCCCTAGGGACCCATAAAATGAGGACCATTTCGAAAAATAAGATCTCGGTCGGTTGCAGAATCAAACACAAAAACGTAATAGCCTCTGCCAACAAGATGGTTGCAGGTTCCTTCAGAAACCAGAGGCCTCCAGTTTCGTAAAACCCATCCATCAATAGCCTTCGAGGATGGCCATAATCCTGTAAATTGACCAATGAGCCCATGCTCAACTAAATTCAAGGCGCTCTGACAAGGATGTTCTACCGAGAGATCAATATAAGGGATTTCTATTTTCTTCACAAAGGTCTGAACCAATGAACTTCCCTTTCTCTTCCCACAAGAAGCAATGAGACATTTAAATGCTGCAATCTCGGGAGGACGGGGAGGGGGGGGACCCCCTCCAGAGGCCATAGAGAGCTTGCTCAAGGAGAACACTCTCACAAAGAAAAATGAAGCTAATCCTGGGAATCAAACAAAAAATAGCAAAGGAAGAATACAAACCCAGCCTTAGAAACACCAGGCTCTCAACCAACTACAGGAAGCAGGAAAAATGAGAAGGGAAATTTAGCACTCTCCCAGTCACGAGCTAGCATATCTGCTTCAGACGTTGACAGTAAACCACAAAAACTATGATCCACTTGCCAAAACATCTCTACTCTAGCAATCGATTCAGATCCAAACAAACCTACAAAAAACCCTATCACAAAAGCCGAAGGCGTTTCAAGATTTCAAATTCTTGGAGCCCCAATCATTGACATATAAGTTTTAACATACAACCATTACAACTAAAAATTATGAGTTATTATTTACATATCTTAATGGTTGTAATAATTATATATTTTATATGTTCAAATCTACCACGTAAGTACCAAGTGAAAGATATGAATGTATATATCGAGCCTCTTATTGATGAACTACTAAAGCTATGGAATGGCATCACTATGTATGTTGTATCTAGAACGGATTTTGTTTGAACATGAACAATATCATAACCAAGAATGGTGATTTTGCTGGGGTGAAAACGCATGATTGACATGTCTTCATCAAGTTAATTATATATATATATATATATTCTCATGCATATCGTTGGTACTTTTTTGTCTACTTTTTGAAAAAAATAATGAAACAATTTTTATATTGTTACAGTATGTTCTACCTCTATCTCTCTCGGACAACTTCGACAACAATGTCAAACAAGTTATATATGATATTGGAAAATACATGAGGTAAGTAGTGATATTTTTGCATGCATAAAGTGTTTGTTTAATTCATTGTAGAACTTATATTTGAAATTTATTTTTATAATTGTTCTATACAATTATGTTTTTTTTTGTTAAATCTCATGATTTGTTTGCATCACGTGTAGATGGTTGTCATATAAAGAAATCCATAGAGAATATATAAAGTGTTGGAGGAGAGAAATTCTGTGTCTGATGTGTGAAATGCAAAAGCATATACCTTCGACATTTTTCAATGCACAAGAACACTACCTCATACATCAAGTTGAGGAGATTGAATTATGTGGACCTGCAGACTCAATGTCCATGTGGATGGTTGAGAGACACTTGAAATTTTTGAAGGGCTTGGTTAGAAAATGAGCACATCCTAAGGGTTCTACGGTGGAGGGATATATGTTGGGATATTATAAACCCACTCCATACATAGCAAAACAATATTTAATCAATTTTTTTATTAAATTCCTACCTACTAGCCTAGATAGTTGGCATCCACTTGCACCACTTGGTTAACACTTTCCATATATACCCTAGGAGCTCCTTTATCTTGATTCTAGGTAGATCTTGTCAACTTTATTGACTACCATAATTAGTAATTGCGCCTTCCTGCATATTATGTCTTTATACTGCTTTTATCTTGCTTTTTAGTGGATAAGGTAAAGCTAGTCAACTAGAAAATTGTTATCTTTTGTTGCCAACCCTTCCTCCATGATTTTTTCTCCATATTCCATGTTTAGCATGTTTTCCATCACTCATGACAACTCACTCATTGTTCAGCCAATTCGTGAGGTCCTTGACAGATTTGGAAAGTGCTTTAGCAACCTATGCGGGTTTATTATATTTGGTAAGTCGGCTTTATGAGCTAGCATGAGTTGTCTTCTAGCAACTCTATTTTCCTTTATAATGATGTATTACTATTGTAATAATCAATCAATCATCATTCATTGATCACTCCTTAATGTGTGTTCATTATCCTTCTTCTTCTCTCCTTATGCTAATTCTCTACAATTCCCCGTGAGATTAATTTTGTGCTTAGATTCTTAGTTTGTTTATAGAATTCTTGCTACCATCAAGGCTTTAGAATTCTGACAATATATGGTATACCATAACATGATGTATATTAGTGAATATATTCCTAAATTAGCTTTAAAGCTTAATTAGGTCGCATTTGTGATTCAGACTCCAATAACAATTTCGAAGGGGAGTAATTGATTGGGAAATGTAGATCGAGAAAGGTGAAAGGTAATTATTAGATAGTGGAGATGAATTATAGTACATTTGACTGTTGATTTTTATGTATATATCGTACTTATTTCATTTTTAATATTCAATAAGCATCAATTAAAAGTGTATACTTGCATGTTAAAGTGAATATACAATTGTACTTAATTGTAATTTTATTTTCATGAAGTAGTTGGTCGTGAGTGGGATGCACTTTATTTATACATAGCAAACAATCTTGATTGGATGAAGGTATGGATTGAATGATGTGAACAATTTGGTCATGGAAGATCATGGGAAGGTGTGGCTTCATTGATTAAAGCAGCTCATCGCAATGGAGATACCAATCTTACAGAAAGGAAAATTGATTTAGAATATGGTTTAAAAGATAAGTAGGCAAGCATATTAATCAGCCATACTAATTTTGTTTTCAAATATATTGATGTACACATTCATTTCTTTCCCTGCAGAGCATAAACATGTACTTAATCTTAATCAATTCATGATGGAATATTTATGTGTATGGCTTGTTGCAGGTAAAACACCATAAGGCTATGTGGTGCAATGGTTGTAAATCTCGCATAAAAAAGTTGGATGAAATGAAGAAAAATTATAATTGTGGGATAACTACAGTCTTTGAGGTGACCAATGTTTCCTTTATAAGTAATAGACATCCATAACTCTCAGAAAATCGACACTATGGGTATTTGGAAGATATTATTCAGTGCGATTTTAACTCCTTCAAATTAGTTTTGTTCGTTATCAAATGCTATAGGTTATGATTGAATCAATGTGATCCTAATAGAATTTTTATTGAACATGATAATGGATTTACCATGGTTAATAAAAGGTTGTTTGAGCCAGGAAAAAATCCCTATCTTCTTCCAAGCCAACGTGAACACGTATTTTACTCTAAGGTTCCAGGTAGAGGGGGTTGGTCATTTAACGTCAGACACGATCTAAGGGGAAGGCCAGTAAAGTATAATGTGGAGGAAGATAATGAAGAGGGTCTTGAAGAAGAAGACAATATTGAGGATGATTAACAAGAGTTAGAGCATCATGTTCCCGAGGAAGATGACCAACAGATGATGTAGCAGACAATGTCCATGAAGACGATATCGACGATGGCATGATGATCGAAACTGACATCGATGACGATGATGATATGGCCAATCCTTACAATGTTGAATTTGGATTGGATGATATAAATGACGACTTGGATGAAGAAGATGATGAATTCCATTGGATTGTATGAGGTATGCCTTAATATATATGCTCTACTTTATATATGAGGTATTTTAAGTTTTTTTTATCATTTTCTTGTATGTTGGCATATGCTATAAGAGACATTGCTTCTTAAGTATGTCAAAAAACACATGAATAATTTTTTTTTGTACATAGATTTTGTTGGGTTATGGGGAATTGAGAGTGACATGAGGGGGGGGTTAGATGAGATTCCACCTTCACGTGGTTGGACCTGTTTAGAAGAGAATATTAAATTATTCCCGAAACAAATAGAAGCTCGATAATGCAATGCTCTATTTTTCATCCTTATCCTCTTTGTCATCGTCATCATCATCTTCATCTTCATCATCATCATTATCATCATCCTCATTGCCATAATCATCATCATAATCGTTATCATTGTCATCTTCATGGTCATTATCATCATCATCATCATGCTCATCCTCATCCTCATATTCATTATCGTCATCGCCATCATTATCATCATCATCCTCATCCTAATAGTCATTATCATCGTCATCATCATTATCATTGTCGTCGTCATCATCATCATCATCCTCCTCATCATCATCACCTTGTCATCGCCATCATCATCGTCATCCTCATTATCATCATCACAATCATCATCCTCATCTTCATCATCAATATTGTCTTCATCGTCATCATCATCCCCATCCTCATCCTTTGTCATCCTCCTCCTCCTCCTCATCCTCATCATCATCGTCGTCATCATCATAATCATTCTCATCCTCATCCTCCTCCTCCTCATCATCAGCAGCAGCATCATTATCATCATCATCATCCTAATCGTCACCTTGTCATCATCATCATCATCCTCATCCTCATTATCATCATCATCATCCTCATCATCATCGTCATTATCGACCTCATCATCACCATCATCCCCATCCTCATCCTCATCGTTGTCATCGTCATCCTCACCCCCATTGTCATTGTCGTCATTGTCATCATCCTCACCGTCATCATCCTCATTGTCATCATACTCACTGTCATCATCCTCAGGGTCATGATCATCGTCGTCATTGTTATCATCATCATCATCATAGGCTGTTGAGCCAGATAGATACTTGGTTCATTTTATTGTATGAACCCACATGTGTATTGAGTAATATAATATAATTTGTTATTGTCTACCATTCTTGTCTCTTGTTTTGTTATTGTTATATATGATTCTTTATGAGTATTATCGGTAACCTTGCAATCTGATTGATTACAAAATTGGTTATGTTGCCGGTGATACATATACAGATGAAATGACTATGACTAGATTATTTTAGAGCAGGAGATTAAGAACTGGTGGGAACGTAAGATTGAGAATTATTTGCAGAATTATGCCATAAGAAACATAGTGACTATTGCGCAAGCAAAGGAGAAGTTCTTCTCTGAAACACATGAGAAGTTTGTCGGGTTCATACCTCAGTATTTAAAGAATCTATTGGATGAATCAGCCAACAAAAACTAAATACCAAGAGTTACTCCATAAAGTAACAAGGGGAGGTCGTACAAATTTGTCGAAGTGGTTCAAAAGAATCACCGACGAGTTTTGTGAGGAAAGAGCAGTCGACGAAAGAGTCTCTATAGATAGAATCAAAGAGAGATTCTACAATGACCTAAATGAACAGTTCTTGTGCTCATTGCCGACACTTTTGTTCAAATTTTTGATCGACAAGGGTGTGGGTCATATTGTTGAACCTCGTTCGTTAATAATAGAACCACCATCCAACACAACCTGGGCGACAAAACAAAAGAAGTGGAAAAATTTGTCGAAGAAAGAGAGTGGGAGTACTTTCAAAGAAAATCGACAGCTCCACCTGGGATTACTAAAGTGTCCGGGTCGGCTATGGGGGGGTAGTTGGTCATGATTTGGAGTAGAGTAGAGGAATTCTAGTTGACTTCTGAATAATACCACCGCCAGCGATGAAAATTCGGGCCAAAAAGGAGATAAATTGAACAGTTACTCACAAAAACACTCTAGATGTCTAGAAGATAGAATGAGAAAAGAGACAGAAGAGAAGGGAAGAGATTAGAGAGCAGGTTGATGTGCTCCACAGGAGAATGACGATTAGAGTGATCGAACAAGAAGAGAATCTGCGAGAAGAGAATCTACCAGAGTTGGGTCATGACTGACAGGAAGAAGGTGTTGATGAAGAAGTGTCACCGATGGAAGAAGATTTGTGGATAGAGCATGGTGAATCTCTCCAAGTTGATATACCCCAAAACATCACACCTCATTCTCATTTAAATTCTATCCAGAGTGCCTGAGTCCAGGATATTGTTCAAGAAGATTTGGGACTACAAGTTGGTGAGTTAGGTGTATGATTTGACTAGACAAAGAAGGAAATGATGTTGACCATTTGGTAATTCATCGGCCAAAGAAAGGAAATTGGGCTACCTTTCAACCCTTTTCATCCAATCGAAGTATTCATCTACTATACTCAAAACATGAAGGAGCACCCCCCAACCAATCACAGCTTCATGTAACACAACAGATCAGTCGGATTCATAGGAGAGGATACACAGTCACAATAGTTTACTTGGATATCAATAGAAGGAGTTGACAGAAACCAACTTCTTGTTCAAAGCACACCGACTGCTACAGTTAAAACGTCTGACAGAAACGAAATTTATGTTGAGAACAACTATGAAGAAAACCGAGTCACAGGAAGTAACCCACCACCACCCTCCCCTCCACCACCTATAGAAGACATTGACACCCGAGATATGGCGCATGTGTCTACACACATCCCCCTCTACGAGGGTGATGAAGATCCCAAATGACATTGGTTCGTTTGAAAGTCGACTTGGGAAGCAAACGTTGTTACCAATGAAGATTGTCAGATGGCGTAGTTTGCTGGTGCTCTGCAGAAGTGAGCACTCACATGGTACATGAAGTACATAGAAAATACGTCGAATGATACTAAGGCACAAATTAAACAACAATTCATGTCATGCTTCAAGACTCCAGATGTAAAACATCTCGCAGTAAAGAAACTAAAGACTACAGTCCATAAACCAACAAAAAACAGTTCGGGAGTACGACAAACAATTTAAAGACCTACTCATCCAGTTGGACTATAATATATATGAACAATTGTTAATCCAATGGTTTGTTGCAGGACTCCTACAAAAGATCCGAATGCATATTAGATTGGACAACTTTAATACCTATGAAGATGCATTAACGAAGGCATTACAAGTAGAAATGGACAAGGACTATCCAGTATACCTTGTTGATAGCCGTATTGAAGAACAACTGGAGATAATGCAAAAATCATTACGAGAATTAAACTTCAAAGTTCATGAAGTCTGGTGTAGAAAATGCTCGACGACCGGGCACACAAAAGATAATTGCCAACTAGAATATCGTCGATAAGATGTATGGTTTGTTCAATCGAAATGCTTTTGTGAGATTTGCCAAGAGAACAGATTACGTGTGACAAAAGATTGTCCATACAATATGAAGAACAAAAAAGCTCGCTGCTGGGTAATATGCGAGGTCAAAATCCATACAACAGCCGAATGCAATTTAAATTTAAAAAATCGACAGAATTATCACGCGGCTACCAGACCAGTGTTGTTGCTTAGAATAATAACGTCAATACTACATGAAACAACAACAACTGGAATGACCAAAACAACCAAAGATATGACGATAGAAGGTACGAGCACTAGTATGATAACAATCATTGTGAAGGATTTGGAGGTAAAGGCCGATTCTTCGGGAATCAGGAGAATAAACCACGACCACCACTCCAGTGTTATACGTGCTTAAATGAAGGGCATTGACACGCTGAGTGTCCATACAAGGATTGAATCGACCTTAAGTTTTGTACAAGTTGTGGTGTCGATGATCACTCTTTGGAGGATTGCCCCACCATGCTTGAAAGATCAATAAAAATAAAAATGTTAATGTCTTGTCGAGTGTCCAAAAATGTGATGTTGTTTGCACTAAGAAATTGCAAATTGTTACTATACAAGGTATTAAAATTGGTAATGATAATCCCAAAATAAGCAAAATAAAAAATAAATATGACTATCCTAACCCAGTTATACAAAAGCAACTATATAATGATGCTTCAAACATATTTCAAGAATTAGCTACAGAAGAAGTAAACAATGATGATCAATAGAAGATGTCTCAAGAATTAATTAACTTAATACATAACAATAATTTTGTTACAAAATTAATCGACTTATTGTAAAATCTTAAGAGTAAATTTGGTATCGACAAACAAGCTAAAAGCATATGTAGTTATAATAAAAAAGACAGAAGTGATGATGACCCTCTAGTCGACCTGGAAATCGAAGGTTACCATGTCCAACAAGTCGTTCTCGACTTCAGATCACAAGTAAACATCATGACCAGGCACACATGGGAACAATTGGGTAAACCTAGACTTAATGAGTCAGGCATATATTTGAAACTAGTCGATCAAGGACTAATTGAACCCATTGGTGTGTGGAGGAATGTTGACACACCTATAAAAGGTATCACTACAAAAGTCGACTTTAAAATTATTAACCGTAAGGAAGGATCCAAATCCTTTCCATCCTTAGTAACCCGACCATGGGGTCGAAAGTTGAAGGCATCGATTTCAGTAGACAAAGAGAATAAAACTTAAAGGAAGTGGTTAGAAAGTGATTGTTCCTGTTCATCCATCACAAGGTGAACCATGGACAGAACCTATAGATGAAGAAGTCGATGTCTGACAACTGTACCAGATACACCATAATGAGGATTATGTCGAACTAAACATATATAGAGACCTCCACTTAGGAAACCCAGATTCGGTAGGTTGTAACTTAGGCGTAGAATTATGTGATTGGGAAATGGAAAACTATGAATTACAAGCAAGGGAATGTTGGACCATCCAAGCCATTCCAAAAAAACAAACACATCAATGCTTCTCTGTGTCTATAATACCAAAAATATTTGAAAGAAAAGTTAGGGAATATCCATCCCTAGCACCAACAAAAATAGAAAACAGACTGTCACCTAGGTATAAAGAGCGGGAATCACTGGTCCTTCGCGTTGAACAAGTATCCAGAAATATAGGTGAACATGTCTGACTTCAAAGTCTAGTCGAAACATTTACGGGACAAGCTTCTTGGTAGTGGGATACCCACCAGTCAAGACTACAATCATGGTCGACAACTTCAACGTATTTTGTCAAACAATTTGGAGGAAAGATGCTAACAAATCAAGCACAAATACCAGTCTTTACACAAGGCTAGGATCCTAAAAAACACATCATTACATGTGAAAAATAATGGAAAAGACTTAGATATAAAGATGAAAGAATATGGTCGCACCTATTCCCTTTGACATTAAATGATCTACCAAACAAATGGTACAAAATGGAAGAAGCACGAGGTGAAACACTCTTATGGAATGAACTTAAAGAAAATTTCATCAAGGACTTCAAAATTATACTTGAAGATGACCAACTAGTTGAAGCTACGAAGAAAATAAAAACATTTATAAAACTGACTGTTAATAGTAGTTCGACAGGAACTCACAACCGACCGAACGCCTCATGTCATAATATTCAGTCAACTAAAGTACCACAGTCGACAATACTTCGAGTAGAAACCGGACATATAAAAGGAAAAAAGTTTTTAATGGAAGTCTAACCATCCGGAAACGACGAAACCAATCAAAACAATATTAAAAGTCGAATGGACAGAAAAAGAAGAACTTGAACGGATGATAGTGGAGGACTTCCCAGCAACATTTTCACAATTTAAGGAAGGAAGTCAACAAATTAATGAATCCAAGGCACCAGAATGGATGGATGCAAACATTAAAACAAAAGAAGTCGACATCTCTAACGATGACAATCTAAACTTGCAAAAATAGGAGATTATTGGAATGAAGAATAGACAACATAAATCGTCAACTTGTTAAAATAATTTCAAGATGTCTTTGCTTGGGATTATAAGGATCTTAAAGGATTAGTTCAAGAAATAGGAGAAATGAATATCGACATTAAACTCGATGCAAGACCTACAAAGAAATGACCATATAAACTTGCTCATAAGTATAAAGAAATAGTGAAGAAAGAAATTGACAATATGTTAGCGGTTGGAATTATCTACCCTATTGACCAGTGAAAATGGGCAAGCCTTATGGTTGTACAACCAAAGAAGCATGACCCGACACGTCTAAGAATTTGTGTAGATTTTTCATGAACTCTTTCCTTGAGGTACCTTGCTTACTGACCTTGTTTGTTTCTTGGATTCCTTACTTAGATATTTTCTCTTGATTATGCACTCAACAACCTTGTGACCAAATTTGTGACAATAGTGACAATAGCCATAGAAACTTCCTTCATTTTTTAGGGATCTTTGACCTTTCCGCTTCACAACTTCCATCCTCTTCCAACCCTTCCTTTGTTCTTGGACTTTTATTGAAGAATTCTTCCTTAGCTTACATTCTCTAGCCATATGTCCAAAATTATGACATTTATAACAATGACCAAGAAAGATTTACTGGACCCTGCTTGTCCTTGGTCTTTTAAGTATAATTCCAGTTCTATCATTATAATGAGATGAGGGGGTAGAATTCTGACTATTCTTAATTGCACTTTTAAGTACATTATCACAACCTCTTCTATTATTTCTTTCTCAGTTAGTGAGGGAGGAACATTTTGACTTCCTTTCATTGTCATACCCTAAACCAGTTTTATCATTTGATGGTTTCTGGCTCCTCAAGACGTCATATAAAATCTTTGAACTATTCTCAAACTTTGTTTTAATAGTTTTCTCATCAAGCTTCTTCCTACGCAAAGTACCTTCTTCTTCAAGTTTTTTAGTTTTTTTCATTTTGTCCTTGATCCTCTCATTAATGATTTGCTGGTCTTCTAGCTTCTTTATCTCCTTTTTGAGGTGAGCAACTTCTTGTCTTAATCTCTCGGCCTCTTCCATGCTAGCCACTATTTGTTGTCTTGCAATGTACAATTCTTCTTAGAGGGTCTTGACTTCCTCTTCATTTGACTTATGCTCTTCTTAATACTTTGAAATTTTTTCTTCCAAAGACTTGTTCTCCCTCCTGCTTTTTCTCAATTCTTCAAAGGAACTTATGAGTTATGTTTCTAAGTTCACCTCTCTTTCCACATCTGAATTATCTTCTAAAGTTTGAGTTATTGTCCCTATGAATAGATTTTCTTCATCTTCATTTATATCTTCACTATCATACTTGCAAATAGTAAGGTTTGTTTGTGCTATCTCTTTAATTGAATAAAGCTTTTCCAATTTGACCCAGAGTTCCTTAGATGAGACACATGGTCCAGTCTTCCTTTTGATACTTTGAGATATTCCATCTAATATGGCCTCTATTGCATTTGCATTATTTTTCTTGGCTTTCTTTTGAGCTGGAGTACTTATTCTCTTTGGTGGGATGTAATCAGTGAACACTGCATTCCATACACCAGGTTCCAGTTCCTTTAGATAACTTTCCATTCTTGTACTCCAAAATATGTATTCTTCTTTTCCAAGTATTGGAGATCCAATCTCTGTGTAAATCTCTTCTTGTTGATCCATAGTGGTTTTTAGTAGGATCTTCCTTCTAGTGGTTAAATTGTTAGTGAAGGATCCTGGATACCAATTGTTGATAGCTAGTCAATACTAAGAGGGGGGGGGGGGGTGAATCAATATTGTTGAATTTTTACCATTTAGACCACTTATTAAAATTTAATCAAAACATTGAATCAACAAGATACACAAAACACAGATTTTATCGTGGAACCCTAATAAGGTAAACCACCACCACGTTTCTATTATTTGCAAAACTTTGTTTTTACAATATACAATAGTTATTTGAAAGCACCCACTTGCTGGAGACCACAATCCCCAAGTTTCTCAGCCACTACTGAAGTATGCACCCACACCCTGGTTTCTGCTTGCACCTACAGAAAAAAATACACCAATACCCTGATTCTACATCTACTATTGAAAGGAGGCTAAGGCCTCCTTGCAGACATGTAGCCTGCCCTAACACCACCTCGCCACCCTAATTTGATATTATTAAACTTCCTATACCTTATTCAAACTTTGTCTCTAGCTTTCTTCACTTGGTCTTCTGTCTTGTTGCTACATGGGTTTGGATTGCAGAGATACACTTTGCGTTCTCTGACTTTTGGTCTTCTTCTTTAGATATTCATTATTCACCCATAGAGACCCTATAGACACTCCACTTCCTCTTCAAGATTTGGTTTATATATTCTTCTTAAAAATTAATACAACAATATACCTTTTCAAACAATAAAGTCCTTACAATACTCTAACTGTGTTTATGTGCCTTTTGTTATTCATAACTGTCGTAACTTTGTTAACCATACCCTTGATAATTCTCTTTATGAACATTTAATCCTTTTCAAAATTAAACTAATTGATATTCTTCCAACAATGGCATACATTCTCTTCATACTTGTGGGCATCATCTTTAAAGATTGCAAGCAATCTTCACTACGTGTACAAACCAGATGAGGTCATGACCAGATGGACAATTCATCAAGAAATACTTTTAATTAGCTTTAAAACGTTCTAAGAACCTTCTTCCGCAACCTGGATTTCACGATTTTCTTGTTTCCACAAGCTTCCTTCCACAGTCATCAGATTTTCACAATTTTATCTGTGGAAATTGAACCCAAGTGATAGATCAACAACACTCACAAAATTGCTAATCAAACATGCAAAATTCACACAAGAGGAGACTGAAATTGGAGCATAACTTAATCCTGTATTGAATAAGTGTACATTGGCCAACCATATGAATAAATGGGCTGCTCAAATATGTAATTACATGAGAGATTCGAAATCACTAGGTTGCTATTCGAATTGGTCAAAAAGTAGGCTTAATAAATCTAGTCAAATCCCCCATAGGTGCAAGAAAGACTTTCCAAATCTATGAAGATGCTCACGAATAGGATAAAGCAAGTGGGAATGATGATAAGTGATGGAAATACAACTCATTTATGCTTTTGTTTGGAGAAAAGGAAGGAGGATGATGTGGGCAAAAAACAAGGCAAGTTCTCCTAGACTAGGTTTTCCTTTATGCCTTAAAACTGATGTAAAGCAAGGTAGCTTTCAGAAAAAGCAGAACTATGCTTTTAGGAACTAGGAATAAAAACAAACTTGCTAAAACAGTTTCTAGGATGATTCCAAAGCACTCCATGACCAAGTTTAGCAAGTATTGACTTCTAGGTGCATGTGAAAGCCAACTAGCATAGAGAGGAATCTAGGAATAAGACAAAAATGATTAATTAATGTCAAATATGGGTAACTATGGGTTGATTATTATAACACCCCCCCTTAAGCCTAAATTTATGAGTAAATATCAGAAAACTATAGGGCATAGAAACAAGGCTTAGTCACCCTTTACATACGGAATGTCCATACAACCAAGGAAAGAGTAAAAAAACCAGTGGGAAAAATCCTCCCTTAAACATGGACATGAAACAAAATTTTGGAAATCTTGTCATCAATCATGCTTCACCACATGATCAGAAATCCCCAGTAGTGATTTGAGATTACTGAAGGTCTTCTCACAAAACACTTTGGTGAAGATGTCTGCTACTTGCTCTGAAGATGCGCAGTAGAGTAGAGCAATGGTACCATCATGCACAAGCTCCCTGATGTAGTGCATATGGATCTCAATGTGGTTGGTTCTCTGTCTTTGAACTGGATCAATGGATATTCGAATGGTGCTTTGATTGTTACAATATATGATCGTTGAAAACTTTGATTCGAAACCACATTCTCCAAGTATCCCCTGCAACCATAAACACTGAGTAGCTGCATTCACTACTCCTCTATACTCTGCCTCTGTAGATGAGAGTGCTATGGCACTCTGTTTCTTACTTGACTAGTTGATTGGTCCTCCTGTAAGCATGAACACATATCCTGAAGTAGACTTTCGATTTGTGTTGTCACCTTCCCAATCACTGCCAATAAATCCAACTAGCTCTAAGTTAGATTTTGCATTATAGAAAATCCCACGTGTCCTTGTTCC
This sequence comes from Pseudotsuga menziesii, assembly GCA_001517045.1. NCBI lineage: Eukaryota > Viridiplantae > Streptophyta > Pinopsida > Pinales > Pinaceae > Pseudotsuga > Pseudotsuga menziesii. The sequence continues at coordinate 588,325 of LPNX010169412.1, forward strand.
TTGAACAAAGTTTAGGATCCTCTTGGATACTCTCCAATGGATCTCATCAGGCTGATCCATGTATCTAGAAGCCACACTAACTACATAAGATAAGTCAGGTCGAGTTTGTGTAAGATAAATCAAACACCCAATCAACTGCCTATACAGTGTATTATTTACCATAGGAGAAGAACCTTCTTCCTCAAGCTTAACTCCTGAAAGGAATGGAGTCTTGCTTGGCTTGCAATATTTCATACTAAACTTGGTGAGAAAATCTGAAGCATACTTGGACTAATGAACTTTGATTCCATGTTGGGATTGAGTAATTTCGAGACTCAAGAATTGGCTCAACAACCCCAAATCTGTCATGGAAAATGCAAGGTTCATTGCATCCTTCAAGGAGGCAATCTCTTTCTTTGAACTTCCTGTAATCAGTAGGTAATCCACATAAAGAACATTAATCATTAAATAACCATGAATCAAATTCAAATAGACATTAGGATCATACTTGCATCAAACAAAACACAGTGACAACAGAAAACCATCAATCTTGGCATACCAAGCCCTGGGGGCTTGCTTAAGCCCATACATTGCTTTCTTTAACTTGCACACTAAATATGGATTAGAAACAAACCCTTCAGGTTGCTGCATATAAATCTCTTCATTAATATCTCCATTTAGAAAATCACACTTCACATCCATGTGATGTACTTCCCCTTGCTTTGAAGCTGCAATGGCTAGAGCTAGCCTTATGGAGTCCATCTTTGCCACTGGTGCAAAGGTCTCATTGTAATCAATACCATGTAATTTTGAGTAGCCCTAAGCTACCAATATTGAATTATATTTCAAAGGTGAACCATTAGCATCAAACTTAGTTTTGAAGACCCACTTACACTTTACTAGCTTTCTCCCTGCGGGGAGATCAACCAGTTCCCATGTGTTGTTCTTCTGGAGCGAGTTGAATTCTTCTTTCATGGTTGTTTGCCATCTTGGATCATGTGCTGCATATTCATATGTACAAGGATCAGATTCAACCATCAAATAACACTTCTCAGCAAAGAGTGGATCTTTCACACAAAGGGCACTCTCAAATTGAGATCTAGTCCTCCTAGTGTCACTAGCATTTCCAGCCAGTTCCCCATCTGCATCAATGGTCCTTGCTGCCCATTTTTGTCTTGTAGGGATGTTAGGATCTAAAATTAAATCATAATTATAAGACATATCAGAATCAACAAACTCATTAGTCTCTTCACTTACAATCAGAGGTTGTGGTGATGAAGAGGACTCTCCAACTTCAACTGCTGCTAAAGGCTCTTCTTCGAACTGAACACTTCTTTCAATGAAATATTTGTTTGTGCTCAATTTGATCAGCTTGTACCATTTTTAATATTTAGAATACCCAACAAATAGGTACTCTTGGCTTTGGGGTTGCAAATCCTTCCTCTTTTCAGTTGGAATTCTAGCACAAGCGTTTGGGCCAAAAATCCTGAAATGGGTCACATTTGGCTTGTGCCCACTCCAAGATTCGAAAGGAGTAATACCATCAAGTTTCTTATGTGGAAACCTGTTCTAGATATAGGATGCACAGTTTTTAGCCTTGGCCCAAAAATTTGGTAGCAAAGTTTTAGCCTTCATCATGAAAGTTGCCATCTCCTTCAGTGATCTGTTCTTTCTCTCAACAATACCATTTTGCTGTGGTGTGTAAGGAATAGAATGCTGCATCTGGATACCTACATCTTTGCAATATTGGATGAAATCAGACTTGGCATACTCACCACCATTTTCAGATCTAAGGATCTTGAGTCTCCTTCCAGACCGGTTCTCAACCAAGGCTCGAAATACCTTGAAGAGGTCAAAAAATTCAAACTTGTGCTTTAGGAAATAGACCCAACAATACTTGGAAAAATCATCTATGAAGGTGAGTGCATATTTGGATTGACTCATGGAAATATGAGGAAATGGACCAGAAATGTCATTGTGGATCAACTTAAGGGGTGTAGAGGTTCTCTCATGACTAGCTCTCTCATACTTGTGCTCTGGGTGTTTTCCTAGGATACAACCTTGACGGAATCCTTTAGAAAAATTGATATTTGATAACCCTATGACCATATATTTATCACTCAAATCAGAAAGATAATTATAATTAAGATGGCCAATTATTTCATGCCAAATATTGCTTGCTTCATTAGCATGAGTAAGAAGAGCAGAGGGGTTTGAGTAGGGTAGAAAATGGGAAAACTTGTATACCTTTGAAGTGTGATCAACAACAACTTTTTCTATGACTTTACCATTCAAAATATTTGTGATTTCAACTTCATTGGGGGAGAAGATGAATTTCTTTGGAGACCTAGTGTGAGTCATCTGATACACTGACAAGAGATTAGAGGCAAGACTTGGAACATACAACACATTATTGAAATTGCCATGGTCAAGACAATCCTTCCCTTTCCCATACTGTCAGTCAGAGAGTTATCTCCGAAAACTATTGGTGGAGCTTTCGACATGTCAAGAGAGGAGGAGATCTCCCTTGTCAAAACAATGTGTCTGGAATCTCCATAATCAATGATGAAGCTAGGTGAGCTTGAGGTGCAAGCAACCAAGGCATGTACTCTCTCCTTGTCTTCTGAATTTGATCCTCCTTCCCTCTTCTTTGAGCAAGCAAGATGAGAGATGTTGTTCTTCTCCAGGAGTTGGGTCAACATGTCAATTTGCTTTTTCATACAAGAGTTATCTGGATGATAGCCCTTACTGTAGTATGCACACTTGCTCATTTCTCCTTTGTTCTTCTTCTTCTGGAAGTTCTTCTTGGAGCTTGAGGGCTCCTCTTGAGACTTTGACTTGTCTCCCTTTTGCTCAGGTGGCTTTTTAGCTTTTTTCTTGCTTTTTGAATCCACCTTTGAATCTCCAGCAACCAAATCTTGGTTTTTGGAAGGTTTGATGGTGCCCATCATCACCAATTTATCTTGCTCCTGGGCGAGGGATTCCATGAACTCAGTAAGCTTAGGCATATTCTAGGTTTGAGCTGTCAATTTAGTGGCATGGAAGGTTGAAAAAAACACTGAATAGTTAGGACCAAGCTTAGAGAGTATGGTCAGGACTAGTCGCTCTTCCTTTTTTTGGATCCCACACTGTTTTAGCTGCAAAACAAGGGCCTTAAACTTGGAAAAGTAGAGTTGCAATGATTCGAAGCTACTGGGATTCAAGGAAACCAATTCATTCTCGATTTGATGTCCTCTCATCTCATCTGTATTTCCAAAAAACTCTTCAAGCTTCTCCCACACCTCATTAGGAGATGTTAATGAATCAAGATGAAAGAGGAGGTCTCTTGAAATGCTCAAGCACAAAATACCATACGCCTCATCCCTCTTGTTGTGCCATTTGATTTTCTCTGCAGCTGCATTGGGCTCTGCCTCAGTAGCCATGGTAACCCTGTAGAGACCTTTTTCTCTCAATAATATCTCCATCTCAGCTTTCCATTCAAATAAATTGAATGGAGTCAAGATGATCCTTTGAGATTGGTCCATATCTTAGCTCCTGTTCCCTTTAGTCAGTAGAATGCGCTCCCAGTCAGTGATGTCGAACCTGCCATGACAATTTGGAAGGAGAGAAATCGATCTACAAAGGCTCTGATACCATGTGGAAATTGAACCCAAGNATTGCACTCACAAAATTGCTAATCAAACAAAAATTCACACAAAAGGAGACTCAAATATATAATGCCAACCATATGAAGTAATAGGCTGCTCAAATATATAATTACATGAGAGATTCGAAAGACTAGGTTGCTATTCAAATTGGTCAAAAAACAGGCTTACTAAATCTATTCAAATCCCCATAGGTGCAAGAAAGACTTTCCAAATCTATTAAGATGCTCACGAATAGGCTAAAGCAAGTGGGAAAGCTAATAAGTGATGGAAAGACAACTCATTCATGCTTTTGTTTGGAGAAAAGGAAGTAGGACGATGTGGGAAAAAAACAAGGCAAGTTCACCTAGACTAACTTTTCCTTTATGCCTGAAGACTGCTGTAAAGCAAGGCAACTTTTAGAAAAAGCAGAACTGCGCTTTTAGGAACCAGGAATAAAAGAAGACTTGCTAAAATAGTTTCTAGGATGATTCTGAAGTGCTCCATGACCCAGTTTAGCAAGTATTGACTTCTAGGTGCATGTGGAATCTAGCTAGCATAGAGAGGAATCTAGGAATCTAGGAATAAGACAAAAATGATTAATTAATGTCAAATATGGGTAACTATGGGTTGATTATTCTAACATTATCATTCCATAATTCAACTTCCTGCACTGGCCTTTTCACCTTCTGTTTTCCGGACTTGCCTTTCCACATTGGCCTTTTTGCATGCAGATTGCAGAAGTTGGAAAACAATCTTTCTAGTTTTTTGAGCTTCTACCTTTCCACCTTTCCGTTTCCGCAATGGTCCTTCCGTCGTTGTCTTTCTGCATCAACCGTTCCACAACGACCTTCCCGCTTTCTACCTTTTTCATAATGTAGAATGCGAAAATCGGAAACTCAACTTTTCCACGACTTCAACTTTTTTCTTTCCGCAGTTCTGCACCCGCACTTCTTTTCTGAACTGTCGATATGCTTGTAGAATTATTCTCAGTTGTTCGATCTCGATCCTTTGTGGAAATTTTCTCCTATCCACTTTCCTTGCGAATCTCTTCTTGATCTTAGATTTTCTGCGGATCTTCATTTTGACTGTTTATCTATTGCAGAATGATTTATGATTGTGGGATCTATGATTCTTTGCGGAACTCATCTACATTCATTATTTCTTTTTTTTAACACTTCGCCAATTTTAATCTCAACGTGAAAAGTAACATTTTTCTATTGTTTTGGCAGATTGATATTTCGCTCGTGTAAGAACCAAATGAGAATCTAACTTTATGGCTGGATAACTAGTTCACCAGGGAGTAGGATCATGTCATCTTTAGATATTACTGACACACACATATCTTCTGGAGGACATTTGAAAATATTCTTCCAACCTTTTGTTATGACACTTAGACAAATTTCTTAGTATGATCCAATCTGCCTAAAACACTGTTTTGGTAGGTCCATAACTTCTTCCTCAGCTACTTCCAAGACAGTATGAAGACATGGTCAGGTAGAGAAAACACAAGTACACAAGACCCCTATGTGCTGTGGGCATTTACTCTAACCCATGGTTTAGGGCGGTCATTCTCTTAGACCCTCTTAGACCATTTTTGACTATTTATCCATACTTAGTCAATTTCCTAATTTTCACCAATTGCCATATTTCTCTACAATGATTTCACATCATCTCCTTTGTCATCATAGGAAATGTCTCTTACCAATTTTCGATCAATTATGTTATTCCATGTCATCATACCTTCCATTTCATCATTCATTCCATGTCATCACTACCTTTGTCTTTCCTTTGTCTTTCATTGAGTTCACTCTGCCATCATGTCCTTGGTTATTCCTTTGTCATCACTGAACTTCTTTTCACATCAATGACAACTATAATCCATATTGCCAACAATGATGATGAATATGGTGATGGTGATGATGATGATGATGCTGATGATGATGACAACGATGATGACGATGATGACGACGATGATGATGATGACGACTACGATGATGAAGATGATGATGATGAAGATGATGATGAAGATGATGATGATGATGATGATGGTGGTGGTGGTGGTGATGATGATGATGATGATGATGATGATGATGATGATGATGATGTTGATGAGGAAGAGGGTGATGACGATGATGATGATGAAGATGATGATTAAGATGGTTGTGATGATGATGATGATGTCTGATGACATGATGAATATGATGATGAAGATGATGATGGGGATGATGATGAATCCAATGACCTCACCATACCACCTACGGCAACTTATATAGGGTATCCGACTTCTTATAATGTAATTTTGGTTGGATATCCGACGCCCCCTTCAAAATAATCTGACGAGATCACCAAACCACCGACGCCAAAATCCATCGATCTTTATAGGTATCTGCATCGGATATCCTACAACCATGATGATGATGATGCTGAGATCATATTCCCTTTAGAGGACATCTTTATCCACTAAGTGGGATATATCCACCATTAGGATATCTTATCCACCTAGGATGGATCTTACAGTGTTAACCATTGTCATATGGGATGCAATACAAGGATTTAGACATTACATGCTTCTTGAGACACTATTCATGATCTAGTTAGGGATATATGGTATAGTTAGGGATAGTAAAGTTGATTGATGTCTTTTTCCTAGGTGTGATTAGAGACAACAATAAAACATGATGAGGATGTTAGTTATGACAATGATTATGATGACAATGATGTTTGAGTTTGGAAACCCTCCCACACTGTCAATGCACGTGTCTAGTCTAACCATGCCAAATTTTAGTCCAAGCCAACACATATTTAAAAATTTCAGCGTTGTCCCCATGTCACACATTAAGTAATATATAGGTATGGTTTTTACCGCTTGAATTGTTAGTGTCATTCATATTTGAGTCTAGAAACCCTACCATGCCATCAATGCATGCGTCAGGTCTAACCATGTCAAATTTCAGTCGAAGAAAACACAAATTTAAAAAATTTCAATGTTGGACATGTGCAGTACATGATCAAGCACACCATTTGGGTTAGCATGATAATTGTGCATTTCCTTACTAAGTTTCTCTTTGTTTTGATAATAATTTAATATTATCTACTAAACAAGGCTAACCATATGAAGGTGGTAGCTCTTATGGCCCATCCCCCCCTCACGTCACTTTCAATTCCCCTTAACCTGACAAAATATATGTAAAAAAGAAATTAAATGTGTTTTTTGTCATACTTTATAAGAAGCAATGTTTCTAATTATAACATATGCCAACATATAGGAAAATGGAAATAACACTAAGAAACAATTAATTTATACATACCAATAAAATTCAATATTTTTATCGCAATATTAAATCAAAATATATAGAGTAGATATATTACTGCATACCTCGTACACTTCAATGGAATTCATCATCTTCTTCATCCAAGTCATCATCTGTATCATCCGATTCAAATTCAACATTGTAAGGATTGGCCATATCATCATCATCATCGAAGTCAATTACGATCATCATGTCATCGTCGATATCATCTTCATGGACATTGTTTGCTACATCATCTGATTCAACTAATTCTTCGACATCTTCTTCTGGAACATGATCATCATCTAATTCATGTTGATCATATTCAACATCATCTTCTTCTTCGAGACCCTCTTCATTACCTTCCTTTAGGTTATACTTTACCAGCCTTCCCCTTGGATAATGTCTCACAACAAATGACCAACCCAGTCTACCTGGAACCTCAGAGTAAAATACCTGTTCACATTAGCTTGGAAGAACATAGGGCTCCGTTCCTGTCTCAAACAAACTTCTATTTTCCATGGTAAATCCATTATCATGTTCAATAATAGTTTTATCAGGATCACGTTGATTCAATCATAACCTGTACCATTTGACAACAAAAAAAACTACTTTGAAGAAGTTAAAGCCACACTGAAGAATATCTTCCAGATACCCATAGTATTGATTTTCTGAGAGTTATGGATGTCTGTCACTTCTAGAGGAAACATTGGTCACCTAAAATACTGTAGATATCCCACAATATGATGTTTTCTTTGTTTCATCCAACTTTTTGATGCGATATCTACAACCATTGCACCACATAGCCTTATGGTGTTTTACCTACAACAAGCCATACACGAAAATATTACATAATGATCCAATATTTATGATTAAGTGCATGTTTATGCCATACAGGGAAAAAAATCAATGTGTACATCAATATGTTTGCAAAAAAAAAATAGCGTGGTTGATTAAATGCTTTATTGCTTATCTTTTAAACCATATGCTAAATCCATTTCCCTTTGTGTAAGATTGATATCTCCATTACGACATGTTGCTTTAACCAATGAAGCCACACCTTCCCATGATATTCCATGACCAGATTGTTCACATCGTTCAATCCATACCTTCATCTAGTCAAGATTGTTTGTGATGTATAAATGAAGTGCATCCCACTCTTGACTAACTGCTCGATGGCAATAAAAAATGAAATTCAATACAAATGTATATTATCTTAACAAAGTATACACTCTTAATTGATGCAACATACTGAATATAAAAATAGAATATGTATGATATATGTACATAAAAATTAACATTAAAATGTATTATATTCATTAATATCCACTGGCTAATAATTAACTCTAACCTTCCTTGATCTACCTGCTAGCACTTGTGCTAAATTTTTTTGTTGTTGCAAAAATAGGTGTTATGACCGAATATTTTTCAAAGGTTTTCTTGATTTGGCAGCTTCAAGTTTTCTCTCAGTGATTAATGCATGCAATTTTCCAAGTTTCGGCAATAAAAAGGGAGTTAAAAGGCTTTTGGATAAAAAGGGAATTATTTTTATAATTGGGAAGATTTTATCCATTTTGGATAAAAATTTGATTAGAGTTGGTTTTAAAAACCAATATGGGATTTATATGCAAATTTTTTTATCTTTTGGGCCAGGGTTTTTATATCTTTAATTGAATTTTATATATGCCAAAGGAATACAGGTGGCCTAATGTTTTATGGCTTATTTTATATATAAAAAAAATAAAATACAAAAGTATTGGCACAAGGCGCTCATCATCGAGGCCATCCACACGTAGACCTGCCACAATCCAAGTCAACAATCAATGCACATCATCCAAGCAACCAAGCACCGAGCTCACACAAGGAGTATTATCTCATGTTGTTCCTTGTTCTAAATTAAATTGTTTAGTGTATATAAAATGCAAAAAGTCAAGATCTCTTTTGCATGTGGGATATATTACCATGAAGCTTGGAAACTTTTATAACATGATATATTATGAATGAAGAATTTATGGAGGTTAGTGTGGAAGAGAACCATGCCAATTGTATGTCGAGGGGAAGCATGGACCGGTTGGCAATACCAATACACATGGATCTATAATTAAATCTACATGGCAACATGAATTTAAATGAGGCAAAAATGCAGGATGGAATTATCTTGAGGCAATGGCTGGAATATACTCCACGGGTAGTACACAAAATTGGCAATCTATACATTTTCAAACAAATTTTGGATCCAACAAAGAGAAATCGAATGAGAGCAGATAAAGCATGTATTGTCAGAGTGCCCGAGTTAGGTCTCATTGATCACGCGGGTGTTGATTCCGTTTCTTACCTCTGGATCTACATTGTGGGTTTGAAAATCTTATACCGTTGGCCGTCTTTGCTTGTCTGCTATTATATTTATTGATGAGGCAGATCGTCATCTGGAGTATGGTTTCAATAGTGGAATTTACGAGAAGGTAAAACTTTGTCCAGTGATTATAAATGTTGAATATCTCCCATCACAGAAAATGTATAAATTGTTTCAGGTACAATTCAAATTGTAAATTCCCTTTATTCATGCTTTGGCGGTTCCAGAAGAGTTTGAGTTTTGTTGATAAGGGATCCATAGTGTAGATTACAACCCAATTGCATCCAACACCCCAGAACTATTTCACTGAGGAAAATAACGGACAAGTTAATTAGTTGAGGGACTGGGAAATGGTATTAAACTGCTCACGAAATCAACCATCAGATTGATGGGTGAAACAAATCAACGACGGTGGTGGATTTCGCACCACCAACAAGCATGGAGCAATTAAAATTTTGTGTCCGCGGAATCGAGTACGAGCTCTACTCTTGGACAACTTAGATCTTATTCAAATCCTGATCAACGGATAAAAACAAATTTTGCTGGTTGAAAGTGCTCTTGGTTTAAATTTTGAGAATTGAGCGAAATTCCATAGAAAGTGCAGGTTTCAAACATGTGTTAATATATCTTGCATTTGTCAAACAGATTAATGGTGGAGAATTATTCCGCTCAATGAAGGTGTTGTGAGTTTAACTTCATATAAGCTAAGTGAAATTTATCTTTTTCTGTTTGGATGGCTAAAGTTGGTGTCAATATGGACAAATGGGTGTGGACCGTGAAGCTTCAGCAAAGCCTCCATCAACCAGGATTTTCATCCCACTGTAGTTTGCATAACATATAGTAAGGTTCTTGAGGATATTGTTTCAGGCATCATTGCAAAACAACAAACAAAGGAAGAAGCCTTATTCATTAAAATGACTGTTTTGGTCAGTAACTTCCGAGACCTATTTCCTCCAAACCAAGAACCATTTTGAGAAACTAAGAGAGTTTTTTCTTTAGAACATGCTTATATGCAATAACCTCTCTCAGTGTTTACACAGGTATTATGGACTAGGAGAATCGAAGGGATCTTCAGAGGGAATTTTTACATAAATTCACAATCATATCTGAGTCATCAAGTTAAAAAGCCTATTTAGAAGAGATGGAGGAGAATATGGACAAATGAATACATGGGTTTTGTCAGGAACATGGTCAATTACAAAAACCACTCTCAAATTTCACAAACCTATCACCATTTGAGCTATACATGTGGAACTCTAAAGCATATTTTTCATCGATCTAACTCCCGAAAGAGGTGAAATAATGAAGATTAGGGGGAAATTGTATAGTAAAAAGTGCTTGAAATGAAGAAAGACTCTTTTACCTCTGATATTGAAGGGAAATACAAGGCCGAGTCAGCACCAGACCGTTGGGGGTGCTCTGAAACGCCATTTTCAACCAGCAAGCCTAAGTCCCATATGCCATACTGTTGTTTTGATCAAGCACGTGCATCACCACATATTTTCTGAATTTGTTTATGATCATGGAAAATATGCCACCTTAGAAATTTGTTAGGACTTTGATCCCAATTTTGTAATTGATTTTGATGCCCTGTTTCGAGATACATCTCGGGGGCAAATTGCACTATAAAGGTAACCTCGAAAGAGGAAGAAGGTGTTGGAACTTTTATTCAAAAAACATCCTGCTCCTGGTTTTGCATCTCTGTAATTTTCTTGGAACGTTTAATGAGAAGTATGCTTTGATTTTTTTGAGATTCTTCAAGTTGTTCTCTATTCAGCCTGTGTTTCCTGTGTTTCCTTTCCACGAATGTGTTTTCTGCCAATACATTTCTAGATTAGTATGCAAGGAATTCGGTTAAATGCTCTTGCATCATAAATCATATTTGTAATGTGATTGTACTAGCTGTGATAGAATTCATCCATTGATAGGTGCTTTGTTTCAGTTGTTTCCCTTTGTTATTTTTCTGCTAAAGGTGTTCTCAGGGATTCATCCTTGATAGATGCCTCTGTTTTTCACTGGGATCTTTTCTTATTTCTTCCTACCATTACTTTAAATATAATTTGATCGAATATAATAGCCACATTGCCTCAGTTTTCATAGAAAAATCAGCACTCATTATGGTTGTAAGCCCCTTGAATATCTTCAGACTATGACTCCATTGCCCAATGGTTTTTCTTGTTTGTCTGTCTCACCACCTTTAAATCCACCAATATCAGGCTACTCTCAGAAATCTAGCCTTCTACATGCTTGTTTAAAGCCATATATATGTTTTTCTGTTTTCCATGACAAGAGAGAGCCCTCTCTGACTATATTGGCTAGAATACAGTCTAAAGTTTGGTTGAAATGGTTACCCCTATGACTTCCTACTGCAACCATAGGAAAATTACAGGATGCTAACACTACCTTTCCCCTTCAGGTACACCCCTTCAAAATTGTTATTGGAGTCTAGATCACAAATGCGACACAAATTGAGCTTTGACGCTAAATTAGGAAGATATTCACTAATATACAACATGTTTTGGTATACCATATATCCATTCACCATAGAACCCTCAGCACATGCTTGTTGTCTAACCAAACCCTTCATAAATTTCAAGTGCCTCTCAACCATCCACATGGACCTTGAGTGCACAGGTCCACACAATTCAATCTCCTCACCTTGGTGTATGAGGTAGTGTTCCCGTGCATTGAAAAATGTTGAAGGTAGATGCTTCTGCATGAAGGAATTTCTCCTCCAATAATTTATATCTTCTTTATGGATTTATTTATATGACAACCATCTACAAGTGATGCAAACCAATCACAAGATTTAACAAAATAAACATTATATTACATAACATGAACTAGTGCACAAAAATGAAATATAAGTTCTACGTTGAATTAAACAAACACTAAGCACATGCAAAAAATCACTACTTATCTCATGTGTATTACCAAAGATTATATATAACTTGTTTGACATTGTTGTCTAATTTTTCCGGGAGAGGGAGAGGTAGAACATACTGTAACAATATACAAACCACATCATTTTTTAAACAAAGAGTAGAAAAACAAAATAACAACAAAATGCACTGGAATAAAAAACAATTTATATGGATACCATAATAATTACCTTCATGAAGACATGGCAATCATGCGTTTTCACACTCGCAAAATCACCTTTCTTTGTTATGATAATCTTCATGTTCGCACAAAATCCAGTGGGAAATTTTATTTTTCGCATGACTTCTTTTACAACATTACTTTGTTGCTCCATTAACATCCATGGAAGAGAGTTTATATTAATTTGGTCTCCGTTGCTATGGAATTGAATGACATCTTTCATTGCATGGTTGCCTTCTTGAATGTATTTGCAAATTTCGACAGTTCTTTCTTTCTCACTCCTTCCATCCAATATTCTCCATAATGTTTCAGTCACATTCATTCTAATATGCGTTGTATCAAACATATATTTGTAGGTGCTCATAGTATGAAAACCTACTGAATTATTTATGATAACTTTTCATTCCTCATGGAATCCCATTAATGCCTTCATGATGATGACAGACATCATGAATTGTAGTTTATAAAGAAATTACAGAAATCAATGTCAATTACAGTGAACAACACACATTAAAAAATACATAACATTTCATATACGATGATCCATACGTACCTTGATGATTTCTATTGTATTGCAACTTCCATAGGTGATGTATCATTCTCTACGATTTTAATGCAGTCTCTTGCTTCCCATTGAATATAATTTTTTTGGTAGTTCGATACTTGTGATTCTTAGAGAGGAAGTTCCTATACTCATCAAACACCTCATTTCATAAGCTTTTTGAACGAAAATATTTTTTTAGGACCACAAATTGGACATGTAAAATTTCCCTTTGTCTGAAGACCTACATAAAGTGATGGACTATCTATGCCAATTATAATTATATAAAAAATGAATGGAATATTTAAAAAAACATGCATGGATAGTATATTAACTAGTTCATAAAATTAAATGCAATTAAAGTGGAACTTATAAATACAAACCACAAAAATGGGTTAACATCGTGGCATCGTGTATTTTCCATACAAGCATTGCATGGAATTGAAATTGCCTTTGTCGTATTAGTCTAGATATGTGATACATAGTGATGCCATTCCATAACTTTAGTAGCTCTTCTATAAGAGGTTCCATATATACATTGATATCTTTTACTTGGTACTTAGCTGATTGATTTGAACATATAAAATATATAATTATGAGCACCATTTAGATATATAAACCATGCAGAAGAGAAAAATAAATTATATATATATATATATATATATATATATATATATATGACATTAGGAAACAAAATAGGACAAATGAGATGCCACTACATTAAAAAAAAACTGTAGACACAATATACTTGGAATAATCATCGACACCATTATGTGCTCCCTCTTTATTGACATCCATAGAGGAATGTTATTGTTGATAACAAAAATATGTGACACTGTGTAAATGAATCTCATCTCTAGAAATGGATTGAAACCATCTGTTTCCAAAGAAATCCTAATATTATGAGGTTCTTCTTTAAAGTGAGGCCATTTTTCCTCCATATCTCTAAATGCAGAACTATCTGCATGCATTTGAATGATGTCATCTCGACTTCTGTTCCTTGCATGGTAATCCATAAATTGTGCTATGTTTTTGCACCTAAACAGTCGTTGCAAACGTGGAATAATGGGAATATAACGAAGAACCTTGCGAGGCACCTTTTTTGTTACTTGATGTGTTCGATATCTATTGATATGACATTTCAGACATTCTGTTGCAAATTCATGCTGATTATAATATATAACATGGTCATCGAGGCATGCATGAATTACTTCATAATGCATTCCAATTTATTTCATGATGGTAGATAAATCTCGATATGTGCGATGTAAAATATTTTACGGCGGTAACAAAAATTCAGCTCTGAAGCTACAACAAATTAAAATAAAAATCTAGTTAATATAATATATAAATAATATTAATGAAACACATTTCATTTGTATTAATTTGACTTATGAATTAACAATAAAATTATTAGAGGAACAAAGATAACCTTTATCACGATCATATATATGTGATGGATTATTTTACATACCTTAACATATGTGTGACTGATATGTTATAAAGACCATTCATAACCTTCAAGTTCATTATCAACAATATAACAGAGAGAAGATTTGTGTTGGACCCTTCATAAAGGGGTTTGTATGCCTTCTCAAGAAGAGGTAAATCATGAACATCATCAAAGTCATCAATATTTTCACATCAATATTTTCATCATCATCATCATCATCCATTCTAACATTAAATGAATAATGCATTAATGTATTTGTACCATCATCTTCAACTACGTTATCAGCATGATAATCTTCTTCAATATGATCATTAACTTGTTCTCCATTATTCATAGCTCCATGTTCCTCTTGTACTTGTTCTGAAAGCACTTCCTCTAGACGATATGCCGTAGGATGTATTTCCTTTATAATTACATGAAAACATCAATATATATAAGTTAATATAATAAATATTAAAATAATACATACATTTACCAAGGCAATCAATATAAAAAACATTTATAATTAAAAACTTACAAATGGACTATATTCATTCCCCCCCTCAGCATGTCCATGTTCCCTACAATGTTTTCTGGCTATTATGATCTTTATTCTTCTCCTCTTAAAGGCCTTGCATTGACTACATGGACAATAACATTTCCCATCACCCTTTCTTTCCAGTCCATCCTACAATCTAGCAAGCAATTGTCGATTTTGTTCGTCTAGATACAGAATACTGCTATTTGACATTTTCTCACAAAGAGCTTGAATGAAGACTATCGATCTTAAAAATCAAGCTCCACATATCACTATTTGCACAAACCGTTTGTTGAAGAATAAAATAATTTCCACAAACCATCGCTTCTATATCAAACATGTTGGTATGTTTTTGTAATTTATAGATTTTCAAATTCATCTTTCATCGGATATCCAACGACATGAAGCCTAGTTACCGTTATTAAAACATGCAATATACATCGAAACTCTGACAAGAGAGACATCATAAATTTGACAATGGGGACGCCAGAAATTCGACACAAGGGATGTCGGAAATCTGACATGTCATTCTATCAATTTAAAAAAATTTAATCAAATTTCGTAATTTGAAGGTGAAATCCTACAACACAGTATTTTTCATCAAATGTCGTTGTATTTTCTCGTCAGATTTTAATTTTGTAGTGAGGTATGGAGGTCCCTCTTGACCTACCCATTGTCGAAGAAGCACCATAGGTTGTGTTGCAAACTATCCCTATCAATCCACCAAGGAGGAAACAGACGAATGACCACGTAGTTTTTACTGAGCAAAGGTTTAAGGCCACACATGATGCTGAAGCTTCAGGATCTAGATTAGTCACAATATTACCTAGATATATCCCACCAAAAAAAGATGATGCTCCTAATGTGTTCATTCACAAGAATGCCAATTACCTACTGGTTAATCCAACCATCCAAAAAGGCGTGCATGTTATGGTGGATATTTTGCCAAATTTGAAGAAACTCACATTCATAGATCATGATTTGCGGAAATTTCATGAACTGCAAATGTCGTGGTACATGACATCAGTGCAACTACTCAATGCATGGCCTCTTCAATTGGACCCTATGGAGTGGGATTGTAGGCTATAGAATTCAAGCATTCTGTCAATGATTCATATGCCCCATTTTAGTCGCACTACAAAACTTAATACATGCGTGAAGCAGCTACTGGTCTGCTTCCATGGTGGCTTCTTATGACTGGACAACCATCTTTTTGTAGATGTCGACCTGATTTATGCCATCACTGGGTTTCCCAAGGAAGGGGTTATCCCAACACCATTCTTTGTTGGAAAGGATCATGATTCGAGTCTAGTTGCTCAAATGAAGGAGAAATACAATCTCGTGCAAAATAAGGGGGGATTTTCTAATGCCTTTATTAGTGGTATAATAGTTCGGTTTACAACAGAAGTACTCTCCAACAAATTATTAAGAAATATGCGACCGAACCAGTGCACTGTTGGTACCATTGCTACAACAGAGCAATGTGTTACTGACGTTTAGATGAACTGGTCTACATATTTGCTAAATGAACTATTGGTAGATGCCATTGACGCCTAGGAAAAAGGTACTCCATTTACTTATTCTTGGTTGATAATTTTGATCTCTTTTATCGCGTGGGTTGATCCATCAAATTATCATGGGATGGAAGTTCCTGTCCCATATCGTGGGGTGTGCTACTAGAACCATTGTTATGAGAAGAAGAACAATCACAAATAATTGTAAAACAACATTGAATGCTACTTGCATGCTGATGCATTGAGGCATCACATTGGAAAATAATCAAGGATTGCCGTAGAAACTGCTCAACGGTATAGGAACGTCTTTAAATTCACTACCGAGCTCACTATCTATATTTACAACCATAATAAGAGCCCCAACATCAATGGCTGACCACAACATTTTGGTTAACAGAGGAAGAACTTGACATAATTATTTGGGATTGGCCCGAGGAGTGGAAGCAACTTGTCGCAAATGACCAACTATCTGTCGAGTTTGACCCGCGATGGGAGGGGACGTCAGGAGCCCAAGGAGGGGATCCATAGAATGAAGAAAGACCACCCAACTCCCCCCATGAAAGCAATGAGGAATCCAGTGCAACACCGATGGATCCAAAAATGGGGGAAAAGAGGAAAGCCATTGAAGAAACCAAAAAGAGTCGAAAGAAGAAGAAGGATGTTAGAAACCCACCTGGTGGTCTTACTGATGATGATTATGATTTATTAGCTGATAGAATGGAGAAGGTAGTTGATGAAACTTGTCAAATAATTAATGCTTGAAATACAAAATTGGTGGGGGGCATCACTGTTTTTCTTTAGATACTATGTGTTGCAGTAAAGGAAGTGAGGATAGCAGTTAGTCAGGACCCGTCACAGTCACGGCCGTAGTTACAAGAAGCTAATCCTTCTAAGGGTCATCCGGTTGAAGGCCCACTGACTTGAAAGCATTAGAAGGTACAAGTGTTACCTAAAGAACTGGACATGGGTACACCTGAATATAATACAATGATAAGGGAGATTAGTTATGTTGGTGTTGACCTTTCTATGATGCCCATGTTTCTACTGCATAATATTCAGCAGGCCACAGTGGACGATATTAAAGAAAGAGAACATGAGGTATATGAAAATTTGAAGCATTCAAAGACCATCACATCTTCACTCTAGATGAAATTGCAGGAAACCAAATAGAAGATACAACAATGGCAATGGGATAGGAAAACACTTGAACAAGCTATTGCATTTTCTTTCCATGAGATTCCATAGGTGGGAGTTACACCTGAAATGCTCCCAGAAGCTTGAGTCAATAGGCTAGGGTAAGTGGCTGTCGACTTCCGCCAACACATTGCAGAATTAGAAGATAAGATGTTTCATAGTACACCCCCTGAAGTACTGTAAGAGAGACGAAAGGTAGTAAATGAAAATGTACAATAAATTTATGTGTAGGTTTCTCATGATTGGGAAGCCTTGATGGATGATGATGAGCTGCATAAAGTAACATAGAAACATCATACAACTAAGTCAAATTTGGCCAAGTTAAGAAATTCATTGAAGACATTTCCTCTAGTCGAGAAGATGAGCAAGGCTGCTAACTTGAAAATTTTACAGTAGTAGGACTCCAAGCTTCGAACACAATAACAACAATGAACTGATCATGTCATAGTTCTCTAGGTTGAAGCAAAGCAGGTCACATGGACCATTCACCTGGTACATGAGAAGGTGTGATAGGCTCTCAAGGCGTTGAAAGTGGAAACTTTAGAACCTATAAGTTCTGAACTTGTGGAGAAAATTGTTAAAGTCAAAGAAGATGTTCAGTGACATGCATAAGATGTACTGAAAATATGCCAATATTTTCAAAATAAGCTGAATGCTATGGAGGTTTCTAGTTGAAGTGGCTCGATATAAGCCACAAGTGAGTGATGGGGACCTTTTGGACCTAGGAAAGTATGTAAGAGTTTTGAACGAATTTTTTTGAGTAATTCGGTCGTAGTGTGAACAACGCCGCGAAAGAACGAGGAGAGAGTAGGTCAAATCTGGAAATTTGACCAATTTTTGAGGAGACATTAAATGTAAATGGTGAGTCAGTTAGAAAATTTGTCCACTTTGGGTAGTGGGCATGGATGTAAAATTGATCGATAGAGCCTATATAAATGTAAGGGGAATTCTCAGGTTGGTTGATATCAAGTGGATTTTTGGAGGATTGTAGTTGAGTACTAGTTCAGTGCTAGTCGAGTACTATCTGATTGTTAGTTGATTAAGCATATGTAAGTAAAATGGCAAGAAAATAATAATAGTTGTGAATGGTATAAAATTTTGATCCATAAACTAAGTGCATGGATCTGATCTATTGTAAGGTGAAGTTGATATATGTATGCAGGCTGTGTGCGTAGACCAAAAGCGTTTAAGACATGACTTATAACATATGAAGAGTGCTTTTGTAGTTTTTCCCCGTCTAGGTTTCCATGTTAAACCTTTGTGTCAATGATGTCTGTTTATTTTGTGTCTGAATATTTGTGAGTTTGTTGCTGTTGAAAAGTTACCTAGGAAGTGTTTGTCCACCTAGAATTTCCTTGGGGTGGATAAGGACACTTTAAATGGTGACCCCTAGTCATTTGTATTTAATGAAGTGTGATGTACTTTATGTTTTAAAGTGACTTAATTAAAAAGGCTTAAGTAATGGTTTTCCTAAGTTCATATTTAAAATAAAGTTAAGTGAGTGATTAAATTAAAAGGGGCTGTTCTAACTTTATTAAATGACATGAGGTCTACTAAATGTCATTTAATTAATTAATTAATGGAGCATTTAATGTGAACCCTTCATCTAATCTAATCTTGACCATTAGATTGAAAGAGGAAGTTACCATGAACAAAAAGGGCTAAGGCAAGGCATTCATTCATTTACTGTGTTCATTTCCCAAAGAGAAGTTTTGGAGTGAAGAGAGCAAGAGAGAAATTTGATTTGAGAGAGAAAAAACAAACCCTTGCACAAAAATTGAGGAAGATTTTGCAGGACTGATTTCCCAAGACAAAATCAAATTTGCATACACAGATTTCGAGAAGAAATTCCTTGCATAGAAAGTGAGGAGAGTTTGTGCTGCACATATTTCAAGGAATCCATACAACAATACGATCAGGTACATAAATCGAGGTGAGGTACAGTCTAGCACAAATTTTGAGGTGAAGTACGACTGCACAAAATTTCAGGATTTTCGTATAGCAGTATGACTGCACTGTTTTCGAGGTGTACGGACTATCAGACCGTACAATACGACCTACACAAATTTCGCGAAAATATATATAGTACGTATTGGGCATAGAAATTGAGGTGAAGGTACATAATTTAATTCTATCTATACAACACGTCTTTCCAATGTGAAATTGGCACATAAATCGAGGAAAAATTCAGTAGTAAAGGGTTCAATTTTTGAGAAAAAAATTCGATAATTATTATTGTTGATTTCTGTATTTTACCTGAAGAAATAATAAATCTCTCTCTCTCAGAAACACGTTTTCCCTTAGGGGTTTTATCCTGTACCATTGGTAAAAAAATTCAATGTTATTTTCATGTGTGTGGCTGTTTTAAAATTTTTGAGTTTGAAATTTTGCTTGAAAAGAACTTCATGTGTTTCAGTTCATTCAAATTTCTAAATTGTTTAAATTTTGAAAAACAAATTCATGTGTTTCAGTTCATTCAAATTTTGATTAAAATTTGTGCATAGAAGGGCTTGGGAATTAAACTATGCAAAGAAGCCAAAAGGCTTGAAATCAGGTTGGCGTTCTACAAAAACTTTCAGTTGTGACTGATATTGCTTATGATAAAGTGGACTAATGATAATGAAACTACAATAGACATGATTTATCTATATATATGTATCTATCTATATATGTATATATATATATATACATATGTATATATATATATATACATATGTATATATATATATATACATATGTATATATATATACATATACATATACATATACATATACATA
>LPNX010169412.1:609139-622253 GCA_001517045.1 Pseudotsuga menziesii
ACATACATGTATGCATATACATACATGTACATACATGTATGTACATGTATGTATATATATATATGTATATATATATATGTATATGTATATGTATGTATATGTATATGTACATGTACATGTACATGTACATGTACATGTACATGTACATGTACATGTTGTTGTTATTTATCGATGATTTTTCACCTGTCTTCTTCATGGATTATTCTGTTGAGTTCTATCATGGAGAGATAGCCTTATGTCATTGTGGAAGCCTGGTTCTTGCAGTCCCTATAGGTATCTCAGGTTAGAACTCACTTGCGTCATAGGTGTTTCCTGCAGGGTTTTGCTCCGTCGGGCCAGTGCCATGGGTTTTGTTGGTCAGGCTAGAGATTGAACCTAGGGTAGTGGAAGTGAGACAACAATCCAGATGATGCTTTTATGATTAAGTAGCTAGCTGGTCTCTTGATGTACTTAGTATACCTATAGTATTTTATGCTTGAGGTACATTAGAATAGGTATTTTATTGTATTTGATACATGGTAGACCTATTGTGCTATCCAACTATTATTTTAGCCCAAGATAAAGCAATGTAGACTACAGCTTGTACTACAAAAGATAAGTGTATTTAGGCTAGTACTACATAATGAAGGTGTGTGTTAGAGAGTACTACATAAGAAAATGTATTTTGCAGATAGTACTACTTGCAGAGAAGTAGTGTAGGTTTGGGATGCTACCTACTGGGGTGAAAGACTTGAGCCTACTATTATTAGGTGTTTTAAAATCAATCTTTCTGAGAACCTAATGTTTCATGTTATGTTGAAACACATTAATATGAAGTATCACTTCATTGAAGTCATGGTCATGTAAGTAAAATTATAGTACATAACTACTGATGAGAAGATTACAAATGTGTGGACAACCCGTTGTTAGTGACGAAGTTTAATTATTTCGAGATCAGATGGTTTTATAGAAAATGCATGGTATAGGAGATAATGTATTCGTCCCTGAGTGGGAGTGTTGATTGTACAACATTAGGAGTCATTCTTCGGACTAATGGAATGTATCAAGCCCTATTTATATCCTCATACGATTGAGGTGGTGATGTTCATACTATAAAGTCTCGTGGTTTGTATCAAGACTATAGAATTGTGGTTTGTATCAAGTCAAGTATTCTCATAGAAGGTACCTTATGAGATAGACCTCTAGTTATGGAGATGAGCTTGTGAGTAATATAAAGATGATTTTTGTGAGTAATATAAAGAATGTATACTTGTGAGTAATATCAAGTCCTACCATTATCCTCATTTATTGAGCTGGCATACATTACTTGGTAAAGTGGTTATACTATGTGTTGTATTACTAGTCATGGTCACTGAGTGTTATAAGTCTCCTTTAGGGCTTATCTACCCCTAGAATGAATTACTTTAGCATATGACTATATGGACCAAGGTAATATATATGATCATCAGTTTGGAATAATTGTTCCAAGTATGATATGATAAGATGGGTTAATAAATACACATGTGGACCACACGGTAAATAATAAATTATAAAGAGACAAACATATAGAGAGAATGATTTCGAATTGCCTATGTATTCCTTCATGTGAACTCAAATTGTAAATGCTTCAGTTAAAACCTTATTTATAAATAAATAATGTATCAATTAAATAAGGAATCTCTATGATATCCATGCAAATATAAAATAGTAAATAATGTAATTGAATTAATAAAGACTTATGTGTTTCAGTTAATTAAAAGAAACTTACATAGATTCATGCAAATGTTTTGCATGGATGGAACTAAGAGTGAATCACTGATGACAGTTTATAAGTTATCCTATTAACTAAGTGATCAACTTTTAGTTAACTAAACAGATCCATGCATAAGTTAATAATAGAAATTGTGCACTAAATATAAAGCACCAAAGACATTCAATTAGCCTCCTAAATTTATGGTCATACATTCAGTTAAAGATTAAAAGACTCAGTTCAAGTCAGTCAACATTCAGTTAAAGATTAAAAGTCTCAATTCAAGTCAGTCAACATTGAGTTAAAAACTAATAATGAAAGGAAGGGCACATATCTTTGTGCATGCTAGGTGTTTTGGCTTGTTATTAACATGCTAGGCATATGGAAAGTTCAAGGATGTTGATTACAATGTTGTATTGGATCTCTCTTCTCTATTGCTGAGGTGACATCTCTTATTAGACAGTCTGCTTATGTGTTGTAAACCATTCTCTGCAAATCTATCTATCATACAAAAATAATTGTTGGGTTTTTCATCCTCCATGTTTGGAGGGTTTTCCTAGGGTATATCTTGTCTCTTATGGTTGAATGATTTATGTGGTTTATTTTTCTTATGAGATTCATATATGCAATGATTTATTAATAAAAATTTTAAAGTTCAAACATATTTGATTTTTCTCATTCACAAGAAGAGTATCACCTATAAATTTAGAAAAAATAATAATTACTAGCCTATATAAAAAAAAAAAATCACAATCACATATAATAAATCTTGCGTACCTTAACAATTGCATAATTCCTATGTTTGAAATACCATTTTTACCTTCAAGTTGACTAGCAACAAAAAGAGCATAGAGAAGACTTGTCTTTGAGTCTTTGTATAATGTTTTGTTTTGCATTTTCAATAAGAGGTACATCATGAATATTTTTGTAGATCTCATCTGTAGGTGCATTTTAATCCGTGGAAACAAATGTGTCATGGATCAACCTATTTATCCCTTCATTCTCAATAACATTGTGGTCATTTTTTCCCTTCTATCAACCTCAATGTCATCACCCTCACCATATTTAGTATGAATTGTAGCATGTGGATTTCCAAGTGTTGGTGGTCTTGTATGTGCAATTATTATGGAAAAATATATCCAATTAATATTGAAATAGATGCAAATATTAATATTATTGAAAAATGAGAAAAAATGATTTTGGTATCTTTCCAAGGGATGATATCCTTTTCCACCTTCCAAGTGCCCATTCTCTAAGCAATATTTCCTGGTTGTTTCCTTAACAACTCTTCTTCTTTTTATCCCTTTGCATTGCGTACAAGGGAAATAACATTTTCCATCACCAATTATATCTTCAACATTAAAGACTTGATTTTGATAATACATTTTATCATGGTTTCTTATGTCGTCGAATACATAATCAATAACTTCCTACATAGTACGATCTCATTCGGATCTACTAGCAAATCAAAAGACATGTTGTCAAAAATTGTTCTCTATCTCAGTAAAATACATTATCAAACCACTAGTACAGTAAGAATAAAGACATAGAAATCATTAATCCAATCAAAATAAATTAATTCAAGAGATAAAATCATTAGTCCAAAAGAACATTTACCTCTAATCAGAGTTCTCCTTCCTCCAAAATCCTTCCAAAAAGTATTCTTTTGTTCCATCCGGATTTGATTTTATTCTTGCTAGATTAAGCAAAAAAAAACCCAAATACATTTAGTAGCACACCTCTTAAGTGACGACCATCATATTTTTATCGATATGTTTAGGTGTACATCTCAAGCGACTACCTTCGTCATCACTTAAGTGACACTTTATGAAGTTTCTTAAACGATTCCCCAGGGTTTCTCTTAATCAATGTACATCTTAACACATCCCTTCAGTGATGCTACGTTGGATTTTTTCAAAAAATTCCCACCCAGTTGATATTTTTTTCGATTTTAAACTTTAAACATCGGTCCAAACGTCAAATTTGGACCCCAAATGTAGTAGTGACTATTTTACTTCATAATTAATTAATGAATACAACTTTTTCCAATTTTAGGATTTATATGTTATCATTTACAACATGATTCCAAGTTGGAATAGTTGGCCCTTGGATGATTATAAAGGAAAATATATTGGATTTTGTATTGTTAAATTAATAATAAAACATTGAGCTAAATATTATTTTTGACTAAACTACCATAAATCCATATTAACTCTGTCTCTACCCAGAGCTGAGAGGGATCAAATCCCTTGAGGTGCAAACCCCTTTTGAGTCCTAAACTCAAGGAATGGTTTTCACCTCAACGGATTTGATCCTTCTCAGTGCTTGGTAAAGCTAGAGTTAAGTATGTCGGTGATACTAAGAAATTGTAATGTAATGATAGACACAAGAATAAAACACATGCAACCATAATCCCTTATGCAATCAAACTCCCTTTTCCTATTTTTTTTTTAATACTTTAATGCCAAGTTTATCCAATTAAAAAAACACATTCCAATTATTCCTAATAGAAAAGATATTTTGATTATTCATTGATGATGATGATGATAGTTATTAACGTCCACTAAGACCAAATTTCGTCTATCAAACCTTAAAAAGGAAATGAGTCCCTTGATTTTCTTTAGAATTTTATTTCTTTTCTCAAAAAGCTTTAAGAGAAGCATTCATAAATCACCATAGTTATGATGAGTTAAAATGTTTGGAAGGTCAGTATTATAGCAAATGTTTTCAAATTGCACTCTAATGTCGGCGTATGTAAGATATTCTATATCACTAGCATAAATCCATCCTAAACGCAGATCTATCAAGCACTGAGAGACATCCAATTTCTTGAGGTGTTATATTTTAATGATATTTTATTTGGATTTACATTTTATTTTATAAGTGAATATGGATTTTTTTAAGGATTTTTTATTCGTTTTTTTTTAATGAGATGACGTATAACAAATTAATTACTTTTATTTTTATTTTTGGTACATAACGTGAATTTGTTACGTGTAATGTTACGCATTTCCCCCATACTGGGTTGTAAGCACCTCATTACTCTCGTAGCACATATCGTTAGTTCGTTACATGTAACATTACACATCTTCCCCATATTGGTTAATAAGAACCTCTATACTCTTAGTGCACATACCATTAGTTCGTTACATGTAATGCAAAACATCTCCCCCATTCTGTGTTGTAAGCTCCTTACTAATCTCGGTGTAATGAAAATATAATTTAACATATTTTTAATATTCGTTAGACATTATGTTAATTGAGTTAAGTTGGTTTGATGGCAAATAGCAATGGTAATAGTATAATGAAAAGAAATTCAAAAATGAGAGAGACAAACTCCCTATCAAAATTATAAAACATACATTAAGGCATACACTTATATTAAGGCTCTGCTAAAATTTTAGGTTCAACATTGACGTGAAGTCATCACATAAAAAGAAAGCCTAATGACCACTTAACTATATATATATATATATATATATATATATATAATTGAAAATATTTTACAATGTTTGAATAAGAAATTGATTTTTAGGTTATTTTATATGAATTTAAATTTTATGAACAACTTGATTAACTTTTACGAATTTTTTTTCTTTCTATTTTCTATTTTAATGTCTTTAAGAAACGTAAAAGCAATCATACAAATCTAAATTGAAATAATTGTAAGTAATTTACGCATTCACGTTTTTAGATTAAATGTGAAAATGAGTAAATTAGTCAAAAATTTAATTGTATGTATAATCCAACCATTCACAAGTTCATATTGGTATTAAGTTGGACATTGTAACATTAACAAGGGCTTATGAGGTGTAATTTTTTGAGCTTGCAGGTATTGACAATTTAATTTGACTATTTTTATTAAATTATACTCGATATATAAGATGATGATGATTGTTATTAACATCCACTGAGACCAACTTTGGTTGATCATACTTTTAAAAAGATAAGGAACCACTTGGTTTTATTTTTGTACTCGAAAAGTTTTAAGAGAAGCATTCCTATATCACTATAGTTGTGATGAGTTAAAAGGTTATGAAGGTCAATATTGTAGCAAATGTTTTGAAATAATGATCTAATGTGGGTGTATCCTAGACATTTTACAAGAAAGTGATTTTCTTTTTCAAAAATCTTAATGTCACAAAGATGACAAAGACTATGATCCCATGATTTTTAGGAATTGTTAAGCGCCCCTTTTCACTATGGAAATCATGATAGTTGTTCTTATTTTAGCAATGCTACTTTTCTTCTATATACTAGTTAAAATAGAGAGATTTTTTCTTCTTCAAGATTAGGTTTGATCACCTTCGTATAATATTTTAATTTTCTCTTATCCTATAATTCTTAATGTAGCACAACTTCTTCTTAAATTTGTATATGATAATAATTTTCACAATATCACTATTATGAAAACAGTAACCTCTTCATTGGGTCTCTAATAATTTATCCAAGACTTGACATCTTTATGCCTACCTCGCTTACACCATAGGTGGTTTTGACTAGAATTTGTTGCAATCTCAAGGAGCCTCTTGTCTCCCATGTTATTTATCTTATTCTTATACAATTGGTACCTAGTCATAGCCATGCTCTCAATGGGGGAGATACTCATTTATATGAGGAGGATAGGATATTGAACATTGTCTTTAATTTCAAGATTATATGTTATAAAACACTTTTAAATTTGCTCTGTCCTTCTCCATCATTCTCTAGAGATGATGTAGCCCCAATATTCACATCCATATAAGATAACAGGAGTGGTGTTTTTCTCAAAGATGATTTTATTCTAATCCCAAGCCCAAAGTTACACCGATTGAAAATTGTTTTCAAGTTCATAATAAACTTTCCACCCTCCTTTTATATTTTTCTCAATGCTATGGTTCTAGTTAAGATTGTATAGTTTTGAGATATTTGCATGAAGTTACTTCCTCCAAGTTGTTGTTTTCATACATGAAATTAACATAAATGTTATTTTTGGATTTGATTATCATAAAATTTGATTCATCAGTGTTAATAATCATACTTGTAAAGAAAAAATCCTTGATGTTGCTTGTTAAGATTAGACAGATTCATTGTCGTAAGAACAATATCACTTACATGGACAATAATGATGATTAATACACAAACTAGAGTTATTCCAACATAACTTTCTTCTTCCAAACAACCATTTAACTTTCCAATGCATAGTAGAAAGCGTAGGGGATGGGGGGCACTATGTGGTCCATATTAGAATAATAATTAAATCCATCCTGATCTTTTTATTGTTTCTTTTGTGACTCTCTAGCCATATGTTGATCTTGTTTTCCAGAATAATTTCATATAACTTGGATAAAATAGGGTAATCATAATGGACCTATAATTAGAGGGACTATTTTTATCTCCACTTTTACAAATAAGAACAATGAGACTTTATGTCTAGGGTTTAGGGAAACCCTGCTTGAATGCTAAATTGAAGAGCTTGTTGATGCGAGGGATGATGAAGGGCCCACCGATTTTTAAGATGCGTACTTGGTATCCTTCGATGTCCTTAGATTTCCCCTTTGTGAGTTGCTTACCCCAAACTCTATGTCTTCTAAGAAAAAAAAATCTTCCTCTGTAGTAAGGATTTGAAGATTGTCCATGACATCAAGGGATTTGTAATTTTTTTAAAGGAAGGAATTCCAGTATGTCAAGGGAATCATATTGTTTTCTTCAGGTTTGAGAATTTGCCACCAGAATTTCTTCAGATCTAGATTAGAGAGGTGCAAAAGATTATCTTGATGTTTATTTATAAAATACATTTTTTTCTTTTAATTAGTGGTTTGTACTTGTATATCTTGTCATATTTTATGAACTGATTAGAAGCATCACTATTGGATTTTCTAGCATGTGTGCAGTCTTTTATCATACAAAGGGCGGTTCATTCTATTTTTCTTTTTACATGACACCTCAATGAAATAACTTATTAATGGAATTAAAAGTAGTTGTGGTTACATGACACCTCAATAAATAACTTATTAATGGAATTAGAAGTAGTTGTGGTTACATGACACCTCAATAAATAACTTATTAATGGAATTAGAAGTAGTTGTGGTAAAATTGTGATAGAGGTATTCACATTTTCCTTATTTAATAATATATAAATCTCTTAAAAGAAGACTACTTTTATTTTTATCATAGATAAAGTGCTTTTGGTTATTAGAGTTCTTTGTTATGGGGCTTACATGCTTGATAAATTTTACACTTAGGGTTAAAGGTCTATGGTTAGAGTCAATCTCATGGTTATTTAACACTTATTTAATAAGTTCAAATTTATTGTTTGGTTATATATATATATACCAAGCCCATGGATACAAGTCATTTGGTTGGTTTTTGGCCACTTCATAAGACTATAACAAATTACTATATCTTGAGATTTGCAAAGCTTGATCATCTTGATACATAACAAATTCTCAACCATGAAGTCTTCATAGTTTCTTTTGTATCCGGCTAGCTAAAATTTGGTCCTCATCTAGCCAAAGATGATTGATGTTAGAATAATTGTACTTAAGATAATGACTTGGTTGGCTAATGCAATATACTATAAAACGAGAACCCACATGAGTTCTCATTTTTTTTGGAGGTCTCATTTAGTAGTTGTTTTTACCTCCATTTAAAAAAGTGTTGCTACTAGTAGCAACATTTTTTCCTCAAAGTCTTTTTTTTTTAGATTTTGAATTTTCCTATTCTTAAAGTATCTAACATTATTATGTTTTTTTTGTTGTTTTAACCTCTCATCCTTTTTGTAGTTTCTAATCCTTTTTATTAGTTGATGTGATTTTTTTTAAAATAACAAAGTGAATGAAGAAAACTAAATAAATTGTAATGTTAAAATTTACATGTTTTTTTTATATATCATGTATTTTTTCAAAATTTGAACATTTAATCTAACTATGTAATATTGATTTATTAGAATGTTATATATTCTATATACAATGTTTAAAACAATAGTTTTGAACATGTTTTAAGTTTACTTTGATGCATGTGTTGACGACTATACCTAAATAACACTATTTTGTTTTAACATGCAATAATCAAATTTACATTTAGAAGCTAATTATAGTGAAAAACATATGCATTTTGGAATTTGTTTCGGTAACTTTCATAAAAAAACAACATTTTAAAGAGACAAATTGATAAAAATTAGACAAAATAAATACCTTTTAAACCATTTTTTAGCCTTTTTTAAGAGGTTTGATGCATGCTCACAGGAGTTAGAGTAATTGATAATGAGTAATTGAAATGAGAAGTTGTAAATGGAAGGTCACATGTTCAAATACCCTGTGGGTACTTACAAAAAAAAGAGGGTTGATGCATAAAAATGATAAAATTCGACTTTATTTTTCATAAAAGTGTTATTTCACTTAAACTTGACACATAAAAATAAATCATATACTTGTAAAGAGCATATACAAAATATTGAAAACAAAATATAGAAAGTTATGCTTAATATAAAATCTTAATGTAAAAATATTACAAATATATCTTCTCAAAAATTTGTCAAAAATGTAACATTTTCCTCTAGGACATGAAACTAATCAATAATATCATGTATGCCAAATTCCTCATTGATATCATCATTTTTGGAGCTGTGATTTCTCCTTGGACTTCAGTGTGGTCTTCCATTGGGTCTTCTATTTCTGTAATTTTTCCAAAATAATCTTTTCCAAACAACCCTTTTAATGGTGGTTGAGGCTATTTTGACACTTTTTCCACACACGATTCACTAAAATCTCCTTTCTTCAATCCAACTTCTTGCATTTCATATGGAAGAACTTTAAAATCATCAATTCTTTGCTTAATAAAATTGTATTGTAGTGGATGTTTTTCAATGGATATGCAATTTATTCCTTTTTGTAAGGAGCATGCTATTGTTGTACCTAAGATTACCAAATACAAAAAATTAATTACATGAAATAGTATATAATAACATAAATTAAAAAATTGTATTGAACAATAGAAAATAATAGAAATTAAGTATGATTTCATATGTA
This sequence comes from Pseudotsuga menziesii, assembly GCA_001517045.1. Taxonomy (NCBI): domain Eukaryota; kingdom Viridiplantae; phylum Streptophyta; class Pinopsida; order Pinales; family Pinaceae; genus Pseudotsuga; species Pseudotsuga menziesii. The sequence goes on from LPNX010169412.1 coordinate 618,878, forward strand.
GTATCATAAGTCTTACCTGAACCTAAGAACAAATCTAAAATCCATTCTCTTTCTCTTGAAAATGCATCTATGAGATAATTAATCAATGCTTGTGGCTTTTGGTAAATGTTTACAATAACTTCTTTCAAATCCTTTTCCTCATATGTTAGTTTTCTGACCATGACATTATAAGTCAACAACTGACTATGCTTTCCTTCATTCTTTGCATTCATAACAAGCGAGTCATGAGTATTGTCTTTTGTCTAGCTTGAAACATGTATATTTTCAACATCACTCATGAATGCATCTTCACTACTATATATATGAATATTAGGCTTGTGCTTGTAACATAAATAAATAAAAAATAAGAATTCAATTAACTTATCAATACATAAAATTGATTTCCAAATTTAAACACTTATATCTTACCAATAAAGTTATTTCCTTGCATTTGCTTTACCCTTAAAACTTGATAATACTCCTCCTCCTTATGCATCTTAATGGAAAACAATAAATATCCAAAGTAGTGATGTCGTGACATTTAGAAATACCATAACCACTTTGGTGAATGAATTGTAACTATAAGGCTCACAATCATAACTAATGTTGGTGATATTGTAACCATGAGGAATATCTGCAATGACTAATGAGTATTCCTTCTTAGGAACAAAATTTGCAACTTTTTCACTATCACCACGTATAACTTGATATTGCATAGTGTCTATCCCCTTCCAAATGTAATGATCAAGTGTATCATCAAGCCAAGCATTTGGAAGACGTTGTCTTCTTTCTCGTTCCATTTTGGCTCGTTGAATATGAATTTTAAAAGATTAAGGTATTCCACCTGTAGACTTATTTGACATATTTAAAAGAAAATATAATACCTATAAGTAATAAAAAAGAAATAATTTAACTTACAGATAAAAAATATAATGTATCATAAACCAACATACTTTTTTGAATGCAACAAAAAATGGTTTTAAGTTTTTTATGGAGCTCGTCTCATAACATTTATTTAGGTGTAATAGATTCCCCCCCAAAATATGAGGCTGGAGGGAAATGATAGGAAAAATACTTTGATAGAGAAAGGTTACAACATTTAGGCAAAGAACCACCGGTCGGAAACTTGTCAAAAATCAACGTTTTCTTCTAGTACATTACACTCTAATATATGTGTCCTAAATGACTCATAACATGGCTGTCGATCAATACAATGCAGATCCATGTGAAGATACTGAAGTCATGGCTACTGCAATACAATGTAGATCCATGCAGAAAGACCCAAATTTGGACATAGCTACTAGACATACAATGCATATCTATGTCATACTGACTTAAGTATGAGCATAGCCACAAAACATACATTATGGATCTATGATATGATACAACATACTCAATCAAAACCTAGGGAAAGGTAGATATTACCAATGAATTCTTAAACACCCAGGGTCCTCATCCTAACTTGAATAGTATGATTCTATCCATGTGAATAGATTTCTTGATGTCGAACATGGTAGAAACCACTTGATTACCAATCATTAATGTATGCCGTTAACAAGTATGAGGGAAATCACCATTGATTTTAATGATTCCCAAGGTACCCTAGTACATTCCTCTGAATGTGAATATATTAGTTGGAGTCAAACAATCAACAAAATATTTCAAATAGAGGCCAATGATGGAAGACCACTATCGAAAGCAAGGAAACTTGCCATTAAGGCATGTAGGCTTCAAGGTACTATCTAGTTTCTAAGACTAATTCCTAGATGATGTGATGGTGTCGATGTGAATAGACTTGTTAAAGGAGGGCCATGATGTTTACCCTATCAATGACATGAAACTAGAACAAAGTGGTTTGAAGTGATCTTGATTATGGAGAAACCATGGGGCTAAATCAAAGATGACCGACATAAAGGAAGGTAAGGTAACTGTAGAGGTTGGTTGTGGAAAAAGACTCCCCCTGAACATTTAAGGGCATGACAAGTGACTTGGAAGGATTGAATCAACAAGGTAGAGACCAAAGATAATGCAAAAAAAAGACGATGCATTCTTTGAATGACTCAAAGGAGTATTTTGACTCATGAAAGTGGATCTACTCGAGGAAAAACTGATAATCCAACTATTTGAATGAAATGCAGACAGGTGCCATGTTCAAGGGTAACTTCTAAATTTCCATTAATAAAAATGTAACAATATTTTCCCACACTACTACATATGGCTCAGTTTTCCCACGAAAGTTTGCCATGAAACAATGAAAATGGATGTTTTCGTGGAAAAAAAGTTTATCTTTTTGGATAAAATTAAAAATTTCCTCGACTTTCATTGCAATAGCAACAGTGTTAGCCTATCGCCGCTTTAGCGATGGAAGTTCGTCACTATAGCGACGACAGGCCAACACTGTCTCTATTGCGACGAAAGTCCAATACTGTCGCTATTGCGATGAAAAGACCAAGACTATCGCTATTGCGACGAAAAGGATGTTACACTCATGTTCTATTATTTTTGTAGTTCTGGTCTAAGGAGGAGAATGAGATGGTATTCTAGTTCTTGTATAAGTTTCTATCAACTATTTTTTCTCGGCCTCTAAGGATTCAATTTTGTCCTCTTCCTATGAAATCTAATCCATTTTTATTGTGAAATGATTTTTTGGAAATGAAAATTACATGGATGTTGTTACGTGACTGTTGTACAATCACATTTTGAAGCTTCGTATTGAAATATATATATGTCATTCCCTTAGGTTTTTCAATATTTTTTCTCTAATGGAATTGTTTGAAAGAATTTCAAGAGCTATGTTGTCCACATACTACATCAAAAACCCTAATCATAGGTTGTTATAGCGGATTTCACCACACTAGGTGAATCACACATTGTATGGCCTTCTCTTGTCCCGCTGCAGACTCATTAGCCCCTTTGGACCACTTTATATCTTTTGATGTTACCTTGATCATCCCCAAAAAACATTACAATATTGATATACGCGGCTTTTTCCCCGATAACCGCGTACATACGCGGATATTCCCTCGATAGTCGCGTACATCGGGATGTGTGCATAAATCCAAATCCTTTTGGACTGTTCCTTGACTTGGATCCGACTCATATGACTCCTGGCCTTCCATATGCCTTGAGATCGCATGGATTCGACCCTTCAGTATCCCTTTGAAGAACTATATAAGGAACCCATTGGTACATTGAAAGCATAAGAGAAATTTGAGAGCATCGAAATTATAGTCCATTGTTGCCAGAACTTTATGCTTGAGTCTGCATCCCTTTGTCCCTTGGAGCACTGTTGTGTTATTCCCAAGCTTGCCTTTCACTAGTAAGCTTGCTATCGAAGTGATGGAGGATTGAGGTGGTGGAGGCCCAAGTGGGGGATTCAGTTTCTCCGATTCGCAGA